>CAJQZM010037950.1:0-15088 GCA_907164665.1 Colias nastes | reverse complement strand
TTTTTACATACATTTTCTTTCTGCAGCATACTGTAGTTATGCTTTGACTCGGCCAAGCGCACAGACAAAGTGGCTATGTCCTTGGTCAGCTGGCTCTTTTCACCCTTCATCTTGTCCACCATCTGCAGCAGTTTATCTTCTAACACTTGATTCAGTTTCTGAACTCTTTTGTGGGAATCATATAACCTGAAAAAAGAATGTGATATGAAGATGATACTCAAATTATATTATTTTGGATTTATTTACAAAGAGTTAATTCACTATGGTTGCAATTAATAATATATGTATTTACTTTTTTAATAGTTGCATTTTTGCATGTTTTATCCAAGGCCAAACAGTGCAAAAAATATGAATATAAAAATGGGAAAGGATAATACTAATGGAAATAATATTATATAATGTATGCACAGTTTTTTCTAAGTATAGGTGCATAAATATTTGTTAATATTTTAATGTATTTATTGTAAAAAGTTGAAAAATGTTCATGGTTCAATGATAACAATTTGCAACTAATGAACAGAAAGTGAAATGAAGAAAAGGAGCCAGAATATTCATAAAGATTTACATAATAGGGATATGATTATATTGATATGGAAAAACTACTGATTGTGTTGATAGATCCTTTAATATTTTATTAATTGTTGAAGTAATTACCTTATCATACAATATTATGACTTTATTAATTCATTTTATTAATTAGATTAGGCCCTTAAAAATTTATGTATTATGTATTTATGGTTTTTTATCTCAATCACGATGTTATTGTTCTCTGATAGGAAATCAGAGAGATCTTTATTTTACAAAACATAAAATCACACCGTACACTACAAATTTACATTTCAAGATTCATTTTCAAATTTACCACTGACCTTTCATACTTTTCCCTCCAAGTATTGACCTGCTCATCTAGATCTGTAGCCCTTGCGTTGCACTTGAAGTACTCCGCCTCTAGAGCTACAAAATGAGCATCCTTTTCAGCGAGGTGTTGCCTCAGGTGCTCCAAATCCTTTCGCAACTGTACCTCAACACCTTCATTGCAATCCTAGTAATTGTGTGCGATATCAAAATAAAATCAAAGAAGCATGTGAAATGGTAACGGATAATGTGTCTATAAACAAATTTATGGAAACTGCAAATAAATAAAGAAAAGCATTGTGCGTAATTGTTATGATATTAGTTTAATTTTTGAATGAAGTTTATAATCTAAACTAATATGAGATGTTTAACCATTTAATTACTGGTAGCAAAATGAAATGTTCATAACATGTAACAAATGTAAACAATTTATTATCTAGCATATTATTATAATATTATATATAGGATCAATAAAATTATGATTCTACTTAAAAAAACCCATTTCAAATGACTAATCATGCACCAATAAACCTAATATATCTGAACCAGAATTATTAAAAATCGTGAAGTTTAGAAAGAATCACTTCTTGATAGTGCATTGAAATGCTATATTAACTGTAGATATTCTTTACCTTACAAGGGGAATTTGTGCTTTCATCCATCACTCAAATAACTAATTTAACATCACATTTCACATAATTAACATCCGATTTGTGAGTAAATATCTACGCCACGTCACACGGAAAGTGATTTTAAAACAGCTATTTTATCAATAAGCCTCTGATGAGAAAATAAAATTAAAATTAAAATCGAATATGTAGTGTATCATATATTTACTTCGTCTACAATATTTCAGTCGTGAATTATTAAAAATTATGGGTGAGAAATGAGAAAAATGAATACACTTATTGTATTTTATATTTTAATTTACATCGGATTTTTTAAACTTGATTTTACTTGGGACGCGATTTTGTAACAAATGTATTGACGTTTTTGACGTAGGTACGCAGTAATGTCAGTACTTTATACTCTATACTTTCTAGTCTGTGTGAGTCTGTAATGAATCTACCCATAGAGCCAACAAATAAGATTTTATGAAAAATTGGATACAAATAAATACAATAAACAATAAAATGTGTTGTCCGAACTAAACCTAGAAAAAAGTATTAAGAATAAAATACATATTAGGCTAAAATATATTGACAGATACTTTTACAGAAACGTGTTTTAACTCACCGCTTTCCAGCTACTAATCCTTTTTTCCTCAATTGAAGCCAACAATGGGAAATGCGATACGAGTGAATAAAAATAATAATTTAAGTTGCAGAGGGAAGCAATGTGAAATTCTTTTATCGGAAAGGGCGAATCCGTGAGGAATCCTTGACTAGTCAACTTCACTGGCCGGCTGGCAAGGGCCCCACAGTAAAATATTTTACTTGCGCGATTCAGAGGAAAGTGTCGCGAAAAATTTTTCATTCTCACTCACCTCAATAATAGGTTTTCCCATTTAAAAAAAAGGAATTTAATATTCCTAAGCATTGGTGTACGTGTTACTACTAGGGTAGATTAGAATAGAATAGAATATAGAATAGAAAACACTTTATTGTACAATGCACACAAAAACAGAATTAACAGAAACGATATGTAACTTAAAATAAATGTACAATTTGGCGGCCTTATCGCTTAAAAGCGATAGTATTTCACTAAGTCTCCCTGTACCAGTCTGCCCTAGACAACATATTTCAAGTACCTGCATAATATTTCATAAGCCCAGTAGAGTACCAAGCTTCTACGAAGACTTAGCCTAAGTCCTAAGCTATGGTCCTAAGTCACTTAGGTACCTACATAAAAACTAGAAGATAGCGTATAGCCAAAGGATAATTGTCCGTATTAATTATGCAAAATGGAACCACACGCACGACAAATTTCCTTTTTTACTTTTTTTGAAGAATACTCATTAAAAAGTGGTCTAAATTCATAAACAAAAAAGAACTACATGATTTTTACCTTGAAAACAAGGTATACTAAAAGCAGAAAGGAACCAGCAGCAACAACGAATAATACATATGAAGCAAAACCGAACCACAGCACCACGGGACTGCTTTGTTCAAACAAATAAACGATATTACTATCATGTCACTTTATACAAAACAGATCCGCACATACTTGGTACCATTATACATTACACAATATAATATTTCTATTAATAACAATTATTTTTAATACACAAAATGGAACCAGGTTTCTGTGGTATGGTTATGCGTAAAATAAATTCATAATTTAATTATTGTAATTTTTTATTGCAAAATAAAACCACAAGCATTCGGTTCTATCATGCATAAATAAATATTGTAAAACATCCTGAAACCCATCATCGCTATAAGGTACCAAATGCCTTGACTTGTTACAATGCTTCTCATCTTTAAACAACGTATTTCATTACTTAAATAGCTCAAAGTGCTTAAAACTCCAATTTTTAAAGTAAAACGTCGAACATCTGTCAATATAATATAGGTGACATTCAGCGAAGTAGTTCGAATACCTACGTGACGGCCGTTTTTTTTTCGCCGCGAAGTAAGTTCTATTGTTTTTGTTAATTACCTTTAAAATTAAATGTGAAAATATTTAGTAATAAATAAATAAGCAAGCAATTGGTAAGAAAAGCATTGGAGACGAACACCGAAGATAATAATGAAGATACAACGGGTAAGTATATAATGCATTTAAGTACATATTGAATCTGAGATGCAGGTACGCTTTATCCACTTTTGACTAATTCCCGATTGTGGAGTGATTTTAAAAAGATAGTTCATTAAGTAAGTACAAGAGGAATCCTCTGTGGATTTACGCATTTTAACGACACTGTTGTTGTTCACGAAGGCGAGTCGAATTAAGAGTCATTTTGTTACGATTCATCTGTCATTGTGAGGTGAAACTACTAAACCCTGTTTTAAAATTAATAACTGTCGATGATCTATCATCTAGGTACCTACCTACTATTTTGGTAAAATACGTTTAGATTCAGATTCAGTACAGTAAATTCAGCGCATATAATTATTTGTTTGATTTTAAAACTCGCGCTGCCACTCTTTTGACCGGAACAAGGCCCTAGCCCGCGAAATTCAAAATTTTAAAAAGTTTATTTAATTTTTTGCTAGGTTTGGTCACTCTTGCGTATGATTTTTAGGGTTCCGTACCCAAAGGGTAAAACGAGACCCTATTATTAAGACTCCGCTGTCCGTCTGTCTGTCTGTCCCTCTGTCTCATGAACCGTGATAGTTAGACAGTCGAAATTTTCATAGATGATGTATTTCTGATGCCGCTGTAACAAAAAATAATAAAAAACAGAATAAAATAAATATTTAGGAGGCTCCCATACAATAAACCGTGATTTTTTTGCCGTTTTTATAGATAATGGTACGGAACTCTTCGTGCGCGAGACCGACTCGCACCTAGCCAGTTTTTTGTACATGGTGCATGTACCTACAACATACTTAGTCGTCTAGTAGGGACACGGCTTTATAAGAACTAATAATATTTTGCTGTCGCCATATACCTACGTAAAAAAAGCCACGCGGCTTTATTGTTTTGATTTAACCCTTAGCAGGTATCGTGGGTCAAATTTGACCCAGAAGCGAACATTTTCGGTTATAATTCTTTTAATATTTATGCAACGACTGTGCGCTTCTACGTATTCTCAGTGCGTCGCTAGCTGCGGCAGGGGGTGGAAGTTCAGCGCTGGGACTATCTTAGGAGCGGAGGTAAGTAGCTGTCTGGGTCACGTTCGACCCACGACACCAAATAAGTAACTTTTTTCACGGAGTGTAATTACATAATTTTTTTGTTTTAGTGTTTATTTGCACTACAATGGAGGCTTTTTGAACGACAGACAGATCGAGGAGTTGATATGGACGACTTAAGTGATGATTTGGAATTCGAAAATGAAAGGACACAAAATATAAACCAACTTTGTGACGACGAAATCATCAGCGATCGAGACAGTCCCGAACCTGTTAGTTGCTCAGAGGACAGTATATTTGTAGTAAGTTCTGACGACAGTGAAAACGAAGAGGAGAATACGAGAATAAGAGAAAATACGAGGAACGAAAATACGAGAGATGAGAGCGAAGAAGATGAGGATGATGGTTGATGGTAGAAGTCATTTTGGTTTTGGTTGTCATTTTTTTTATTTTATGCTGATCTCAGAAGTAATTTATTTTTTTATTATTATAAAGATATAAGAAGTGCCATAAATATCTTTTAGGTAAAATTTTTCTTACATTTATATACTTTTTTTATGTTTTAAGTTCACACTAACCAAAAAGTGCAAAAAAATAACGTTAGTTACAAATGCATGTAAAACATGATATTTTTTTTATATTCTAAAATTAAACAAAGTTAATTTTGTAAAAAAATATTTTTTTATTTCATAAATAACCATATTTTATACAAATAATAAAAAAATCAACGTTTTACAACAGATTGTTTGGTATGGGTAAAATTTGACCCACGATACCGGTAGTGTTGCCAAAAAAGGCGATACCAGCTAAGGGTTAAAGCTTTTTTCTTTTTATTACAGAAGATAACGAAGAATCTTATACGTCGATGCCTCTGGAAAAGCTTTCTTCACCTTCAAGCGATATTCAGGCCATATTACATCTCATTCCACAAGATGCACAGAGTTTTTATAATGGTCTCATTAGTGATGATGCAATAGAAGACCACATAGATGGACTAGACACGGTGGATTTCGAAATCCAATTTGATGATAACGTCGAATAAACGTCGTCTATAAGTATTATTTATTTTAATAATTAAAGCTTTATTACGATATTATAAATACATAGTTTCATTTATATCATTAAATCCCTGGGTTGTGATTCTTTTTTGTATAAGAGAAAACCTATCAATTGATAAATGTTAAAAGGAACCACATGCACATTTTCTTAATTATCTAGAAAGTTTAAGAGTATTCAGAGCAAATTTATATACTTACACATACTTAAATAAGTAGGTAATTTATCAATGAATTTAAATAAAATAAATATTAATTTTACTTCATATAACAGAGCTGCAAATGTTTTTGTAAATCCTTTGATATCTCAGAAGTGCGTGTTTGCTGAGTGGTTCCTTTTTGCTTAAATACGGACAATTTGAAGATTTAAATTTAACTTATATTAATACTCTATTGGTCATATAATCTCAATAATATACCTACTTGTTAAAATATATTATATAATATTATGCAATATAATAAGAAGGCTGATTGATTTAGTTTATTTATTTAAATAACATCTCTGTCTAACTATACATATTTTGGTTGAAAATAGAGCAGAAAGTCCTAAATTCGCAGAACTTATGAAAGCCCAAGGTCATTTTCATGATCCAAATAATTCAATACATTTCACAAGAGATAGTCACGTCTGAAATATCCCGGTAAAAATAAAGAATTGTCAGTATTTCACCGCGGATGAGGCGTATTCGCAGAGTAATAGAGATTACACTTTGAACGTCGACGCACGTCTCCCTCTGACGTCGAATCTATTTCGGGCACCCCAGTCTCACACTGATGCTGGTCCAACACTCGGAAATCCTTTGTCTTATTTAAAGTATATCGGTCAATACCTTAATCAATTACAAGCGTTGTTTATAAAAGTGTTCCAAAATGGGAAATATTCTCAGTGGTGCGACTAACCAGGCTTCAAGCTCACGCGAAGCTTTATCGAGTGAAAGTGAAACAATGGAAAGCAAAAGTGACATTGACGACGCTAACACCAGCGATAACTCTGACGAACAATATCACGATACCGTCAGCGATGATGAAGAAGCGCGAGCGAGATCGAAAGAAGAAGAAATGTTAGAGTTTAGAAGACAACTAGATATTAAGCGCGAACAAAGAAAGGAGATACTTGCGCGGCACAAATCAGATAAGAAAACTTTGGAAGATGCATTGAAAGAAGAGAGGAAAGCTAAACTACAACTTTATGAACAAAACAGGCATTTTCGTGATTTACTTGTTAGGAATAATATAGAAGTTCCCGAAATTCCCCATGAAACTGAAGAAAACGCTCTATTCAAAGAAGCTTTAGATCAATTAACAAAAGAAATGGAAAATCAAAAAGCTTATAATAATAGATTAAGGTGCGATCTCGCTAATTCTAATGCTGCTCTACAATCCGCATATTCGGATATGGCTGACTTGAGCGCTCAAAATGCAGAATCAATGAAGCAAATACACGCATTGAAAGAGGTGATAACTGTTAGTAAAACAATGATTTCCCTGCGTGAAGATCAACTGACTGAAGTAAGTATTTTCTTAATAATTTAATAGCATGATGAAAAATTTACAAAAATTTACAGCTACGTTACTACACAAATTACTTCAGTTCTCAATTATTTTTCCCATTTTATCAGCTAATCGTTTTGAATACCTACCTCAAATAATTTATAAAGAAAATATGCACAGAAAAGCCATTTAAATGCTATAAACTCTATTAATATTATTTTATTTGTGTAAACGATTAAAATTGTATCTGAATTTTGAATCTTAAACTTAAACTTAAAAATATCGAATTCCACATTCTTTCATTTCTTTACTGTGTGTGTTCTTTTATATTACCAAATTCCATAAACAGTGCAACAAAGTTATGTTTTCCACGATTGCACGTGAAGCCAACGACCCTAAACGCTTTCGTCGGTCAGAGACTTACGTCGCGACGCGGGAACATTATCAACTTGTTTTCCGCGCTTATCGAAGCTTTGGCACATGCACTTGAAATTCTGCCAAATTAATGTACTACGAAGTTGTTAAACTAGATCCAATTAAAAAATTAGCGAATAGGCGCAATCGACGAAACAAGAAAATTATTAACAATCGTTACTACTCGAATATTTTTATATTCTACTGTTTCGAAGTTCGAACACAGTATATAAATTAAACAACAATATTTGAATCTACATCGCTTTTTTTCCGGATCTATTCTTGTTCCTCTTCAAGTCATGGTGGTCGATAACTTTTAATTTCATCATTAAGAAATCTACTCGAAATCAATCCCATCTTGTAATGAGTAAAAAATCACATGAGAGCTTAATTTATTGTTACAGTTGAAAAATAAATTGACGGAAATAGAACAATCCCTAGCTGATAGAGAAGCTAATATGCTATCAACAGACCTGCGACAAGAATATGAACGTCAATTACAAAATATAAGAACCCTTAGAGGGTTGTATGAGGAAAGAGCGCGATTAGCAGAAGTAACAAGACAGGCTCTTGTAAGAGATCTTGATGAACAGAAAGCTTTATACGAAGCAGAACATGCAAGGTAAACGCCATTATATTTATTCAGTCTCTCACCCTTTCTTAACTGCCTTTAACCGGGTTAAAAAATATGTAGTGAATATTGTGTACAATAAAATTATTAATTTTTAAGATCATTAACAGATCCCCCTTCACTTAAACTTACAAAAATAATTATGCTTTCCAGATGCAATGATCTAAATACCGAACTTGAAGAAATGAAGTCCAAGATTGTAGGACTTGAAGAAACCGTGGAAGATAAAAATAACGAAATATTTACATGCAAGCAAGAAATGGATGGAATCAAATCTGAAATGGCAGTTGTACACAAGGTTTGCAATTGTTTGAAAATGTTTTTGAGTATCAATAATAACAACGCAATTAATGCTTGTACTTTTCTACTTTCAGCTCTTTTCACAAGTGTTACTTGGTTACAAAACAAAACGAGACCTAGACAAGCTTGTAAAACTACTTGAAGAGAATCATGGCATTTTAACACACATGGCTGAACAGGAAAACGGATCTCAGGTCTCATCGGCATTGCCAAAATTGCTTTTAGAATTAGTCAATCAAGTGGATGATAGTAATAAAGAAACTATTGAGGACATCCTTCAAACAACAACGAATGACGAATCAGGTAAGAATCGCTAATCAATGAAAATGTTAATAAAAACGGAAAATGTTAAGAGTCAATTACGAAATAAAACTGCATAACAAAATTTATAAAGAATATTATTTATAAAATTTATTACAACCTTACATAATATTTAAACTTTAATTTCAGCTAACGGCGAGCAAGGAAATTATAGGGCAGAAGAAATAGTTCAAAATTTGCCAAAAGTTTGGAGAGTTTTAATAGAACTCCTCAGCCATCAATCTGACTCAAACGCAAACGAAACAGAAGAAAAAGTAACAACATGTTACAAAACCGTTGAAACAAAATCGGGCCAGGTACAAGTGCCCAGTGTTAGTCAAACCTATATAAGATTAAAGGTAATTATTACAAACATATTTATAACTATACCAAGGGACTTAATATAATTGTGATTTTCATGGTTTAATGATGCAACTCTATCTTTATAATTTCGTTGAAATTAGTCACAATGTTAAAACATCATGAAAACAAAAATACTTTTATGAGCAAGACGCATGTTCATAAAAATAGGTGCAACTTCTGTATGATTCTTGGACCTCAGCCAATATACTTGAATTGTATTCAACAACAAAAAGTTAAACTGTTTAAAAAAAGTAATTATGTACCAGATATTTTAAAGAACGTCTAATAGACTCAAATCGAAATTTAAATAAGTAAGATAACATAGAAATTTAATATGATTTGATATAAATACAAAAAAACGTAGATAGAACACTAGACTGGGGTAGAAGCCTTTAAAAATAATAAAAAGATAAAAAAAATCGCAGTCGGATGAAACCCATTAGAAAAGGAGGGGAATATGATGAAAATAAAAGGAAAAATAAATTACGGTCAATCCGAGTTCGGGAAGTGGGAGGGGGGAGCTTTTAAGAGAAAAAAATGGTTTCTCTTGATTTCCGACAAAACTACAAGTCCTACGGAAAAAAGTTCAATGGCAAAGTTGTAGGTAATAAAAAGATCTACAACTTTTGTATTTACAATTTTTTCACATAACCTCAAAATTTAGGTGAAAAATTCAAAAAACCAAGTTTTTGGTTTTTCATTTTTATCTACTTCAAAATTTATTTTTTTTCTACGAAATTTGGTGGAAACTTACTTTATTATGTCCCAAATACACTGTAATTTATTTGATTGAAAATATTTATTTTTTCGCCTTATTTTGAATTAATACCAAAAAAAACAACCTAATTTTCAATCGAAAAGTCACCCGTCAAAATATCAGCTTTTTTCAAAAACTTGGGGAGCCTTTTATTCATTGAAATCTCTACTTTCATATGGTGTAAAAAAAATAAACATTACCATAGTAAATGTTCTCAGGAAATGCATACAAACAGTGTGATAATGAGCTTTTACTAAATCAGGCACACTTCTCAAACTACCTGAAATGTTTTATCGACATCATTTTGCTTTTGAATATGCCGTAAAATATTATACTTAGAACAGATAATTTTTTTCTTTTGAAATATTACCGAAAAGCCGATACAAGAGAAGATATAGAGTTCGAGAAGTGTGCCTGATTTAGTAAAAGCTCATTATCACACTGTTTGTATGCATTTCCTGAGAACATTTACTATGGTAATGTTTATTTTTTTTTACACCATATGAAAGAAGAGATTTCAATGAATAAAAGGCTCCCCAAGTTTTTTGAAAAAAGCTGATATTTTGACGGGTGACTTTTCGATTGAAAATTAGGTTGTTTTTTTGGTATTAATTCAAAATAAGGCGAAAAAATAAATATTTTCAATCAAATAAATTACAGTGTATTTGGGACATAATAAAGTAAGTTTCCACCAAATTTCGTAGAAAAAAAATAAAATTTGAAGTAGATAAAAATGAAAAACCAAAAACTTGGTTTTTTGAATTTTTCACCTAAATTTTGAGGTTATGTGAAAAAATTGTAAATACAAAAGTTGTAGATCTTTTTATTACCTACAATTTTGCCATTGAACTTTTTTCCGTAGGACTTGTAGTTTTGTCGGAAATCAAGAGAAACCATTTTTTTCTCTTAAAAGCTCCCCCCTCCCACTTCCCGAACTCGGATTGACCGTAATTTATTTTTCCTTTTATTTTCATCATATTCCCCTCCTTTTCTAATGGGTTCATCCGACTGCGATTTTTTTTTGTTTCAAAAATTATCTACTCTAGTCTACACATACAGTTCCATAAACAAATATCCCAGTCAATATAGAGGGATAGGTATTGACTGACACTGTAAATTGAATCTTTAACAATTTATAACATTATTTTTTAATCCAATTATGTAATTGAACTGTTGTTGTTACAGGATTTGATAATTGAGAAACTGAGCCTAATAAAGGAAGTAAATCGTATGAAGCAACTTAATACACATTTAGAAACTCGGCTTCAGGAACAAGAACGGCGACTTTGTTTAGTTACCACCGAATTAAGCAAAACGTGGCATGTTGTTGGTAGATTACGTAAACATCATCATCAACTGCATACACATGAAAAAATACTTAAATATGAATTACAACAGAAAAGGAAACTTTTGAATGAATTAAAAGAAGAGCTGGAATACTGTCGGGAAAAACTCGAACAAGCAAGAGAGAAGAATACTCAATCTGAAAAAGATTGGAAAGAGTTAAGAGCAGAATTTTCTAGTAGGAAATTAAAAGATACCACTTCGTTAAACAATTCTGCGGAGAGTGGCTACAGCGATGAAAAACCAACTGATGAATCTTCAGAGTCTAATGATGAAAGTGAATATATTGCAGAGTCAAAATTAAAATGTAAGAAGAAATTTAAAAAATCATTTGAAACTGTCGTCGATTCAAGTGCCGATTTCAATTTAGCTGCTGAAAGAGATGATCCTGTTAGTGATATGATAGATGTAGCAGATCTTTCGCTCGACACACAAGACGAAAACCAAGAGATACTTGACGACTCATGTAGCAGCGAAAATCTACTAAAAAGTGACAAAATTTGTTATGAAACTGAAGACGAAGCTGCCGACATCGTTATCGACTCATGCCATGAAGAAAGTTCAGCCGCGGAAATTAATACAGAATACGATAAAGCCAGAGAAATTGATATCAAACCAGATGCTGCTACCACGTGTAATATTAGTGATAGTGATCTACGTGAAAAATGTTTACCAAGCTCTCTATCAGACTCACAACATCCATCTGTTTCTTTAATTGATCCTGCTACAATTTTGGAAAATATAAAAAAACAAAACGAAAGGTTAGCTGAAAAGGACAGGAAATTAAATAATTTAGAAAAAAATAGCTCTGAACTAATGGACAAAGCCAATAAACTATCGAAATTTAGTAATGACATAAATAGCACACTCGATAATCTTCTAAATAAGCCGACATCAAGTGGAAAAGGGAACAGAATTCATAAGGAAAACGAGCACTTAAATAAGGATGAGGGGACTGAAAATGTTAATTCGATGCAAACTGATGTTGTTCAATCTGTTTGTGGAGTACTAGAAACTAATTCAAACGCAGGCCCTTCTCTAAACAATACTGATCTTACAGAAAACTCAGAAAATAAGTTTAAACAAATACTGGAAAATGTCAAAAAACAGGATGAACATTTGAAACATAAAGATGAGAAATTGGACAAACTGCAAAGCGAATGCTCAGAAGTTGTAACGAGTATATCAAATGCCATAAACAAAGGACAGCAGTTAAATGAACGATTAAGCGCACTTCATACGAAATTTTATAAAAATTCAGACGACGACAAAGGCATTCAGAATGGTGAATCTCAACAATCAAGTCCTTTCGAAAAAACAGATGTTGACGTGACTGAAACTGAATTACATAATCAAGCAGTAGAAAATGTAGACATGAATATGAACAACAAATGTGATGATAATGTCACTGTAGTTGATACTAAAAATGACCAATGTGCATCAAATGAAGTATCTCAAAAGGAAACTATTGCCTCTAACAGCATATATAACCAGGCAGAAGCATCGACCTCAAATGAAATAGACCACGAAGCAAGATTTGCAGCCAGAGATATACGATTGAAACGATTAGAAGAACAAACGAAGTCACTTGTTAGTAAAGTTAACAAAACGGCAACGAAAGGCGTAAAAATTAATTACAAACTAGAAGAGTTGCATAACATTTATGGATCCGATCAATCTCGATCTGGAACACCTTCAGAAGATACGGGTGACAACTCACAAAGTAACGACGATGAAAAAGAAAACGAAACAAAATAATATTCGATATACAGAATATAATTAAATTGTGTTATATTATAATCTAAATGTGTGTGAAAAATAAACAAAACTATAGTTTCATACAGTGTTTTATTATAAAACGAATTATTAGATACAGGTATCTTCGTGCGTTCTTAACGTAAACATTAAAATAAACTTAACATTAAACTATTTACATGACATGTTTAATGTCAGTCGTATGTTTCTCGTCTGTGTCCTTGCACTTCAAATCGATAGAGTTGATGCTATCGTCGAGTACAGCCACGACAACTTGCTGGACCTTGTCGGCGACTTTGCCTGGAGGTGAGGAGTACAGTCGCCACGCCCATAGAGAGAGCAGGAGCATTTCGAACATCATCAACATGTTTTGTATCACTGAAAGAAATACTAAATGTGTGTTATTTTGTGAAATTATAATTCAAGTAGTTTAAAAGTTGATTCAATAAATTCCCTGATAAAAACACACAAGAACATCAATAGTAAAGTCTAAGAAGTCACAACACAACGTTTGATAAATTGCTATGACATATTTTATATCTACTCTGTTTTGTTTAAGTTTGTAACACGTTAGATTGTGGCATATTAGATAATGTGTGATTGCTACAACCGAAAGGTCATAGTTAAGTTCGACCCCATTATAAGTTATGAAAAAGGGTTCAAAAGATCAAACATAAAACTGCGACATAAGATGTGTCATGTGAGAATGATCAAACAATTTACTTTTTTTTATTTGCATATTCGTTGACAAGTACAGAAAAAAACTTTTTTATTTTATTTCGAATATCTTCATCTCTACATATATTACTTTTAAAAACAGATGCAACTAATAAAGTCTAGACCAATAATCATTAAGAGCCAATGCATAGATACGGCAATAACATTGAACCATTAAAGATTTCTAAATCTATACTAATATTATAAAGCTGAAGAGTTTGTTTGTTTGTTTGTTTGTTTGAACATGCTAATCTCGGGAACTACTGGTCCGATTTGAAAAATTCTTTCGGTGTTAGATAGCTCATTTATCGAGGAAGGCTATAGGCTATATATCTCATCACGCTACGACCAACAGGAGTGGAGCCACGGGGGTGAAACCGCGCGGAGCAGCTAGTATATAATATTACGCATCCATATTTAAATAAAAGAAAGTCGGATTAGTTACACTATTTATAACTCAAGAGCATCTGAACAGTCTTATGTTTCTTATGTTAAATGTATTAAACTATAAAAAAGCAGTAGCTATATAGCTAGCTTTATCACATAACTTTAAACTCTTCATACCACCAACCCATACGTTAATTCATTTAAAAATCAACGAGCACTTACGATTAACAATCACAGACGGGTGTAGAGGCATAATACACGTCACATTAAACAGATCTGGCACCATCCTAGCGATACCACATTGCAGTTTGACAATAACTAACACCAGTTGGACAACAAGGAATCGCAATCTAGGTTTGGCGCCAGTCGCTTCTGCCGCTCGGATACACATCATGATGCCCCAGATACCAGATAGAATAGACGCCGCGATAAATGGCTGCATGTATACGAAACTGTTGAATTGTAACATCTGTGGAAAAAATAAGTTAACGGTTAGGTATAATATATTATACTATTCTATTGTAGTAAAATATCATGTTGCAAAAGGATGAAGCGCTTTGGAAAATCCTGATAGTAAAGTTCGTAATTCTGCAACGGAGTAATGATTAGTAGACAGATCAAAATTGGAAAAGAATAAATAAGTACTTAATTTTGAACGTTTTATACTTAATATACATTCTATCACACGCCCCAAAAATAATTCAAGTATAAATAATGGGGTCAATAATATTGGGGACTAGGGAGGAAGCTGCTGTATAGTAATACGCACCATGTCTTCAGCCCACAGGATGAGAATGATGAAGTATATTATGCCTTGGATTATAGGCATTTGTAGGATTAGCAACCTCAACCATGTCAAAGTTTTTCTGAAAAATAATAATACAATTTATAGTACACAATACAAGAACTAGATACACACATTCGTCATATTTATAAATATGTAATTTAACATGAGGCCCTCGTTCCTTAGTTTTACATA
>CAJQZM010037949.1:0-21995 GCA_907164665.1 Colias nastes | reverse complement strand
CTTTCGCTTAAGATACTTACATACAATGTAAATTTTATGTACCACTTTGTAAATGTGTGGCATTGATTTGAAATAGCTTGTGTTATAATATCGAATGTTATTGTTGTTCTTACAAACATTTGAAAGCCTAGTTTTGTTGTTAGGTAATAATGTAAATGTCAATAGAAATGAATTCCATAAAAGCGAAAGATATTTGAGTATAAAATTACGAAAAGGGTTGCAGATGGGGAGGTTGTATGGGTCAAACCAAGCAAGGAAGTTCGGTGTCCGGAAATAAACCGTCCGTAAAATTGTCAATTTCAGGAGTTTCAGCGCTTGGTTTAGACAGTTTTGAATAGTTTAGCTTCATGTAACTCATGATCATTTATATGGATATTATTATACTTTAGCACGAAGTGTCGTATTAACAATTATTATTAGTCCTTAAATATTATTATACTTTAGCACGAAGTGTCGTATTAACAATTATTATTAGTCCTTAAAGCACTGCTGTTACTTATTTTATACTGCAAGGGGTGTGCTGGTTAATTTTACAATGGTATATCCGAACTCAAATGAACGTTTAAATCGTGCTCTTTATAAAACAAAACAATCGCGTGTCAGCAAAATACGCAATGCCATCTGGGTGGGCGCCAAAACAATCACTGTTATTCAGTACTTAGTTGTACACTATGCACAATACGGTATAATAACACTTTGATATTTCTTTTTTATTTCCTTTTATTATATTGTAAGCGCTTTGTACTCCAATTTTAGATGTTGGCTCTTAATTTACACTCAAACAATATTTAGTGCTTGGGTCGAATTGTCCTAGCTATTACTTGTTTCTGAACACTCAATGAAACGTTTTAAACACCCTAGTAAAAAAAAAGTAGTTTAACTCTATATTTACGCGCGATTTATAAATTTGAGAAAACATCTACCTACTTAAAAAACTATTACGTTAAGTAACTTAACACTATATCGTTGATATAATATTATCCGCGCGATAGAGCTTTGATAAAGGTTCATATTATATAAGGATAGGTGATCTCTATAAAAAAGATCAAAACATATCGAGCTATATATTTAGTTTCCATATCACGCTCATCTTATAAGAACGATCGTTGCTCCCGAGTGTTGAATCTTGACCCTCCTTGGACTGCACACGAACACATTTAAACCCTCGCGCTTTTTGAACTGAGATCATCGCGACGCTCATCCGTGAAATTGATTCTCGACGAAAGAAAAGACGAAAAGATAAATAAAAAGGAAATAGGAAAACACAAGCCAAGATTTGGCGTGAAATTGTTTTTCAGCGCCCGCCCACCACCGACGCGTCTATGGCTCCCGCCTCGAGAATTTCCCAATTACACAGTGTAAATGTATTTACTTCATTATGTAGGTTATGCGTTTATCTATTACGTAAAATGAGTTTCGCTAATGTGATGGATCTCTGTATTCAAACTCATACCTATTTTTTACATTATGGAAATTTATTGTAGTATATTAATTTTCGATATAACCGCTATTATTAAATAGAACAACAGCGAATATTGCCATAAAATATGTTATATTGATGTGTTTGTAAAAGGACTAGCATGCGGCTCCACCGATTTTGTCGGATCTTAAAACACTGTGACATCTCATCCACTACGTGATCCATTTGCCGAAGTAAGAAGCAATCTCATTCAATACCCGGCCTCCCTCCCCTCGCCCCGCACCCAATGCTATTAGGGTTACTAACAATGCGATACTTTGTGTGCGACGTATCACGAAACGCTATAAAACTTCACATTTCTCGTTAACAAGTTTTATAAACATGTTATTATGCCGCGGAATAGCTTATAAGCTTACCGGTATTCAATGTTTATTATTTTTGAACCTCAGTGTTATAAGATCTCTATACGGTTGAGATTTGAATATAAAAAGCTAGAGAGACAACTTTTATAAATCGTAATTTATATTCCTTATTACTATAATATTAAAAACAATAATATTAAACATTACGTTATGCAAACGTATGTACGTTTTTTACATTATTATTTTACTTTAAATGCTACCACCGTTGTATCATCAATTAACAAGAACTAAAAATTAACAAAAGATAGATGTTTACTAAGTGATTGTTCTATTTAACTCTGCCAATATGAAAGTACAATGAAATTCAGCTTTTGACAACCCTAGTTGCTATTCTGTTACGGTCGGTAGTATCGCTTTCCTCGATTGTATTACATTCAGCTGCCCTTTTCATCTACATATCGTTTTGTAACCGTCAAGACAACCACCGGCATGTGATACGGTGCTAGTACTTAGGTATCATTTTATATTGACTTAGGTGCCTATATTTATTCCAATATAAAAGTCATCACACTATTCAAGACCACCTTTATGAAGTTTTAATTAAAAATAATTTATTAACAATCGTTTCTAGCCTGCAAATCTAATTTAAATTTAATTAAGACCAACGAATATACAAATGAAGTTATAGTAATTAACAAAAGTAATGCCAAAGGTAAATTGGATTAACGCGAATAATTAAGACTGAACATTTGTTTTTAAACATTGCTTTGAACTGTTTTAATGATGACTAAAGAAACTTTATTTAAAACTAAATAAGTAACATAGGTATAACTTTTATAGTCTACATATTGCCATATAACTGATAAACAATGTGTTATTGTAATATATAAACGCAGTTAATATAACGTGATACAACGACGACAAATTCGATCGAATGGAGTGCAAAAATACTCGTTGTCAAGTCGCGAAACTATGAATATGATTATCCATACCATTCCAAAGGCTATCATCCAATAACGCTAGCAGGTACCAACGGTTTCAAATCTTTTTCGTCCGTACCGAAATTGAATATTTATCCGGGTAGTATCTCTATCCGGGAACAATTTTTATGTAGGGGGAACACAATCTCGAGATATTTGGGAGGACCACTCCACGACGATATTGGCAAATACCTTGCCTACATTACCTTTATTGCCTCGCGAGGTCGCGTGCCCGGATTGATCTTATCTCACTCTTATCTACAATCGTCCGCGTATTATTCAATGTTCTCGTATAATCCAACGCAAGCCAATCATTATTCCATCTTTTTATTATCCTCTATGAAGACACTGGAACATATTTCCCATTTTTACAGCTTGATTTACATAGGTACTAGATTCGACATCAAATTCTTATAAACAAAACTTTTACTTTGCTACTAAATACATAAGTTATGCTTATGTATTTAGTAGTTGTGTACATGTTAACGTTTTTAAAGTTTAAGCCACGTGATTTGACATAGGATTATTTAGATATATTTTGTGTTAATATTATATCCATGCTGTATTAAAAATGGAAAACTAAACTATAAAGTATCATGTTTATATTACCTATGTATGTTAATATTTTCCCAATTAAATACGATACATAATTTATGTAGGTGTTAAATTTCAAGTCGTTTTACCGACTCAAGAAACGGCCATAAGGTTGAAACTACAACGATATCGCAATGCTTTTCTCTACAATTTGAGTGCAATTTACGGATAATTGAACTCTACAATAAGCACAATTTATCGCATAGACCTGTCACTATGAATAGGTATGATTGTACCGCTGTGTTATTAATTACGCAGGTGTGATTGGTATTGTATTAATACAATATTTATTAACTAGCCTCATATCCTTTCATTAACATAATATTTGCCATTATTATTGTAAGAATATATTACTTATGTAACAAAAACAATTAATTAAATAAATGGAAATCTGCATGAAATTGCCTAATATACATAAAAGATTTAAGAAACATTCAGTAAATCGCATAAAATTATATTTTACATTCGCACGGCTTTCACGCAGCCGAAGAAGGTTATTGAACAAATAGCTTCATCAACGTGCAGTCCCGAAAATGAATATTTATGCGCCGAGATAAAAATTCGATTATTTCGTTGCGGATACCAAAAAAAAGGTAGCGTGTAAACAAGCCAATCATTTAAAATAATGACTACAACGACGGTGAAGCCCTATTAATAACTTGCATGCAATGAATCACAAATTATACATAACACGGAAGTAGGCCATATGCTTTTTAAATTAAAATTTGAAAATTTGTGGTCAATCTTTATAATTACTTGTTTTGCTACCGAAGTTGATTCCACGAACCACCAAATAGCTGCGCATAACATTAGTTTCTGCAATTAAATTAAAATGGGCTCTCAAATAAAGCAATTTAATTATGGTGCAGCCACAGCGTTGATTGCAGTGCTATTCTTAATACATTGATATGGTATGGACCACAGTCAAGTAGGGTTACATAAATGAGCATGCGTGACCATTACCAGTTAAGTATTTTAATGAGATTTAATAGTGTGGGCTTAAAGCTAACATTCCCTTGCTGTAGTGTAACATTGTCGGCACTTAAAGCCTTAATTGGTTTCCTGTATGTTTAATCCGATTAATGGTTGTTTTGCTGGACATTTATAGAATAAAAAGTCCGGTTTCTATAACGTTAATTCTGATTGATGTGAAACGTGTCGCGTTGTCTTTGCCCATAAGTGTTTTGCTCATTATGATAAATATTATTATACGTTTATGGTTCCTTATTAGCTAGCACTAATGGAATAGCCAATAGGGTTTTAATCATGATATTGTGTTTGGCAACGAAATCGGTAGGTATGTAAATATTACATAAAATCCACTTGCGTAGTAGTGAAAAACTTTTAATGGCTTGGTTCGATGAGGTGAATAGGCTATTAGTTGTTATTTATAGACAGTAATTTGTTGTTTTCGGAGTGGTCAATGCGGAGGGCGCATAAATTCCGCGCGCTAGTGGTCGGCTGACACCTGTGATTGCATTTACAATGCTAATTCATGGCACAATATCACGTCATCAGCCGACGACACACTCGCCGTTTTCACAATCGCGGCCTGTGTGAAATAAACAGTAGCCATATTGTACACGTGACAAAAGAAGTTTAAGTAGGAACGATTTTCTTAAATATCAAAATAAAAATAATTGCGAAGTATCAAAATGCACCGTTAATTGTTGTGATAAGCTGCTAATCGAGTTATCGGACAGTTAATTAAAAATTTACTTCCTTGGTTCCTGAACGAAAAACGAGCGTCGAATCAGAATCACTTAACGACTTAGTGCTACAAAGGGCCGGTTGTCGTTCAATTAAAAAGCTTTGTTAAATGTCGACTTCACACAGAAATGGAATCGACGCTGACTCAATCTCGTATACGTAGAATAAGGAATTACTCGCGTGCGGAAAGTTTTTAATTAAATATTCACCCGTTTTGTAATTAAGACGTGATTCAATTGGACTCAATGGAGGTTCGTGACTAACTTTCGAAAGAAATTCAAGGCGACTTACGCCCTCTGTAATTTATGTACAAATTCGTTAATACAACGGGATATAAATTTTGTTATTACTATTAAAAGTATATACCTACTATTTACTAAAAAACGATTTTCTTAATGACTTTTTAATTTATGAAAATACGGTCCATCAATTTTGTCAAGCTTATAATAGCCATGATACTTAGTGATAATCACGGAAGTCGTTATCCGCATTTATGAATAAGCTGGCAATTAATATGAGGCAAATATATTATTTATGTCGGTATATTCCAAGATCTGTGAATGTTTTGAAACATAACTCATGAGTTAATTAAAGTATATGATGTTAAATAACTTATTTCAAAGATAAAGTAGCGTTCATAAAGTGCGAATGTCTCCGCTTTGTATAAGCTCCTTATATTCATGTCGACTGCAATACGAAGCAGTATCATGAGTTCACTTTCATTTCATCGCTATTGTAGCGCCTCTCGGTTTCCGCGTTATGTTAATCCCATAACAAAGCATACGCTGAGCCGCTACCCAAATGTCAATTGAAGAATAACATTTTTTTTATGTATGTACATCAAACAACACCACGTATACATTGCATAAAATATGAACGTAGATACTGGTCATAAATTATGGTGAGAAGATTATTTAATTAATGTAATTATGAATATGCGAATGCCATTTTAACTTCGGTGTTATAGTTTTTCATAAATCAAACCTATAATTTTTAAAAAGTAAGTTAACACATAGGTACACATTATGTTAATTATAATTATAGTAGTATTTGTCACTGAAAATACATATGTCATGGCTCAGCCTAGAAAACCGAATTTGAGATTCTAGCAAATAGACCAATAATAAAATAAATATTGTACATTCAGGTATACCAAAACAATATATTTTATAATGGAAAAGATAAGCAATAAAGACATTCTAATATGATTAATAGTCATCGCGCTGATATGCGTTTAATAGAAGTTCGCCAAGGCATGTTCAATATACGTCTTGGTTATCTGTAAGTAATCCCAGTACGGTCTCGCTGTAATCTCCTAGACATTTAATTTCAGCGTTTTAAATGAATCGCTGAGCTCATATCCCGTCCGAAATCCTTGCCACGATTGGCTCGTTTCGCAGTTCGTATAAATTCTGAAGGAAAGTCATCTGCAGAATTCCAATAGCAGAATGCTGATGTCCAAATTTGTGATATATCGATACGAGGGCCGTATCTTGCGCGCCGCTGTTTATGAGATATTTCATAACGTACATAATTCCTTAGTCATACATCATTTATTCGGAATCGTATAGAAACGTTTAACTGCGACACATGGTAACATAAACGAATTTTCCAATTGCATTGAAAAGTATCTAAAAAATCTTTTCATTTCATATGACCAAGTCGTAATAGATGTGTATGTGAAGCAATCGTCGAAGAAGTCTAAGCAGAAAATATTAAAACGTTTGAATAAAAATAGTAGATGTGATGTAATATAACGGTAAAAACTTGTCAACTTTTCACAAGTCCCAATACTTACTTTTGTTCATTCAATAACAATATATTTTAACACACTGATTGTCACCATTTAACATGAACCAAATGCAGAGTCCATTAAATGTTTCAAAGGCTCGAAGAATATAATTTGTATCCAATTCACACAGTTAAGAAAAGCAATTATCGTGTAAATGCTAATGACTCGTACAAAATTTTGAGATGTCGCTAATGAATTTTAAACGCCGGTCGTAGTAGTTGACTTTTGACGGTTTCATCAGAATTGCTAGAAGTAATTTACCAATAACGACATTATATACTATCAGTTCTAAAAATAACCTTTCACTACTATTTAACTTAATGAGCTTTTTACAATGCATTTTTTGCATTCAATCAAAATACAATATTTCTTACCTGTGTTGTTTTGAATATTACAATGGTATTTCTAACTTTCAAATAAAGGTAAAAGAGTTAAAACAAATTCTTATTATGTCAAAATAATTAGACACATGCTTGGAGTTTAGGCGCGCACCGAAAGCTCACTTGCTCCATAAACAGCCTTCCGTATTTTTCAATCAGAGAGCTGTCAAAGCGTTCTGACACCCTCATCCTATTGGCTCGCTTTCGCCGAGCACCGAAATTGGTTTTCTACATTCAATCCATACAAAGTTTAATGTTATTCGTTTGCGATATCACCGGGATGCCGCCGATGTTTACCGACGCGCCAAATCATATTGGATTTGCAAACTTTTGTTTGCGGTCTTTATTTCATTTCGCTGTTAGTTCAGGCTAGAGAATGTAATTTTATATCGTCCTTTCGGCTCGCCAGCGGACTCCAAGACGTGCACGCTTTCGTCGTAGACGGCTCGGTTAGGTGTAGGTTACAAATTAACTTTGCCGGATATCGGCAGGAGCAGCTCAGCAACAGTAGCACTGCGAGTGTTTATAAATTGAAGGGCTGCTACCTGCGGCTTAATACACCGCTGTTTCCGCTTCATTTCCGGACGCCGCGCGCTTTGCCGGATATTGCTTTTAAGGTTGCGCTGCACGCCAGTACTTTGCAAATCGCTATCCTCAGAGCAGCCACGATATTACACTATTCGCACTCCCGTTAGGGAAAACGCACTCTATCCACGAATAGAAGCAAGCGTTTCTTTCTTTATTCGAAATGCTTATAAGAAACAATCCTGCCACATTATATCATTATTATTCAGTATCCCTAGAAGTATGAATGTAAGTCAATGTGTGGAATTGAATAAGAAATCGTGTAATCTACAGAACGAGATCTTACTCCCTATCGTCTTATTGTTATTGGTTACGGTGATTAAATAAATGAATGAACAACATTTTATAGTACAGTTTAACGCGAGAGTTATTACAAAAATTAATGTTCTCTACCCTAACCATTTTGAAATGTAATTTGCGTTGGCGTTTATAGCTTTATAATGGCAATATAACAGATAACATCCATAAACATTAATGTTGTATCCCCACTTCGTATAAAAGGAATAAATCATGAATATTAGCTAAACAGATCAATATTGATTATAAATTGGAATTCATCGATTGAAGTAGGTATGTTGTAACCGAAATAAATCACTCATAATCATCAATGTATGTTACACATCCACTTTATTCTCTCTCACTCAGTGGTTACGCTGGAAATGAAATCATATGGAAACACGCTTTGATGGACAGTCAATTTAAAATGGAACACCAAGCGATGACATGCGCACTTAAATTTCAGCTTCAACCCAACGCTTTTACTAGCATTATTTTGAAAACATGGAGTTAATAGCGATTTGTTTGTACTTATTTCATTACCTAAAAGAATCGATTTATAAAACATAATCTTACTAAAGTATGTATTATCTTAGATAGTAATTTTTAATGAACACAAAACAGAATTTTGTTTGTTGTTAAAGTGGTAATGATGAGATTCTTTGGCATTCTTTTATTTCCATTGATCTTTAATTAAATTTAATGGATCATTTGTGAAGATATACTGCGGCATATTATGTTAATGGAATGATTTCAAAAAAGCTGTTATCGAGTTATTACAATAATAAGAAAATAACGTGTAAAGTATGTTTATTTTTCTCGGATCCCTATATTCATTAACAAAATAAACATAAACCATTAATGTAAGCAACATGTTCAATGTTTTTCTGTTACTGGTGTTGCCCATATGTTTTTTTGTGTCGTGAATGTAATATTAATGAGCAAAAACATTTTATACTCGCATTAAGCATACGGTTTTAATTAGTGGCATTCAACTATTTTTACAGCGACTTTATTATCAAGGGAACTTGAAAGAAATCTGAAAGTAGGTAATTGCGCAACTGTTAATTTGATAGTAATTGGTCTCGAACTCGATATAACTGGTTCTACGAAAGTTATTTTTTTTTTCTTTAATACGTTTCGATGGATTTAATATTATGTCTCACATTTATTATAAACATTGTTGTGTCTATTACTTCCTTTAATATAAATGTAATTGTTGATTGTTTAGTTTTACTAATAAACGGTAGCAATTAGTGATACTTAAATATTTAAATACATCGCTTAAACGTTTTTTTTTGCTGGCTAATAACAAAATATTAGCTGGAAACGTAGTCTACAAACTCGTCTTATCGTTGTCGGCCTGATTCTGCCCGCCGGTACATACATTAAATCGTTTCCATTACTTAAAGTAGATTTCGATGTTTATGTCAAACGCAGAAGCGATAATATGGCAATTTATTATATTTATACATTAAACTAATGGGCGTAGGTCGACGATGCGTCGAGTAAAATTAATAAAGATAGAGCTTTTTATGCGTCCATTATTGCCGTGATAATTTTGATATTGTAGCCATTAATAATGTTGATTGTTCGATGTTTACAGTAAATTTAATTAAATTTTAACGATTTGAAAACAACAACGCTTCTAAATGTAATAGTTATTGCCTAATTAAATTTATCTCCATTGTAACTGTAAAATTGATCCAAAGCCTAATTATTATTTCCTCTATGTTGTTTATTTTATGATTCTAAAATTATAGTTATAACATACAGCACCTACCTACTTATGTTGAGCTTAAAAAAAGATAGTTATTATTAATTTTCCATAAAAAAAGTTTACTTTAAATAAAGAGACTATATAAACAATAAAATAATCGCTTTATGAAGCCGCCTTCACATGAATTAAATACCACATTGTGGGTTCTAATGAAAGCAGAGAATCATTAATTTATGCTCAGTCAAGCAGCGATTGTCATGTTACTTCCCACGTATTCGAAATCTAATTAACTTTACATGTATCTCTTCTATCTTAAAAACAGCGCATCAATAAATGTTTCATTAAAAGTCCATTTCCTTGTCAAGATTATAAGGACAACTTTAAGAGTCCTAAACGATTTTAGAGTGATTTTTACTTGTTTCTGTAATTCTTTAGAAGCTCGTTTAACAAAACTAAATTAGTAACAATGTGTGATGATATCTTAAATTAAAGATTCATTCAATATCTAAAATACGTTCGAGACAATTTATTGATATTCATTGTCCAGTTTGTTTAATAGCCAATAACCTAAGGCGTGTTTCAATTTTTTCCATGCGGGACGTTCGTGTCTTTGTATTTTACACGGAATGTAATAGAAGAAGTTTTCTTATAAAATATACTACAGTAAAGACACTGAGACATCCTAAAAAATGTTCGAGGCAATTTATGTACTTTTATTGAAAAATTCAAAGAACATCTAAGTTAAAATAGCCTTACTTTGATGAAATTTTATGCGTATATGGCGTCGAATTTCTAGTTCTTACAAAAGAGTTAAAAAAAAATAAAAAATACACACTAAATGATAGGTTAATGCTTAAAAATTTGCAATAAAAAAAATACATATTATATGTTTTATGAAAGAAATGGAATAATTTAAAGTTCTTTAGAATTTTCGATTATATACGGGAGCGCAAACGTTGTTACGGCAGATCTATATAATCGAATATTCTAGAGAATTTTAAATTATACCATTACTTTCATAAAACATAGTAGTTAGTTTTTTTAAACGAGCTCCTAAAGAATTAAAGAAACAAGTCAAAATCACTCTAAAAAGCGATACGGCCTCTTAATATCAAATTATAGACTAACAACATTAATGTATTCCAAGTTAACTGCATTTCAATTTAAATTCTTCATTAATATTAATTTTGCAATTCGATTAAAATTAAAGCAACATTTCTGCAATATTATCCTGCATATCTTTACTGCTTATGGTTATTAATTTAAAGTAATAATGTTTTATTTTTTACTGCATATTATTTAAATTATGATCATACAATTACAAACTCATAGCATCGAGTACATTGTCATTATTTGTATCTTTAGAACAGAGAAATCAAGTTTACATCGGTTTAATATGGACCTATAAAAATCTACAGTTTACAGAAACTAAAAGCATATTTATAATTTCAACGTAACAAAAGCAGGGTAAGTAATTAATAAGTAAGTATATGTTGAGGGATTTTCTCATTTGAATGAATTCTGGCTGATTATTATAAATCCTACGACTTACGAGCTAGTAGAGTACAATAACTTGGAGTTATGATTACGAAGGGTTATATCCCTTTAACAAAATAAAACCCACGGATCCCTTTTAATACGATAATGTGCCTCTATCTTGCTTCTGCAGTCACACACGACCCTCGTGTGCTAATTGAATTTAAGGAATAAAATCCAATCGCCCCGATTCTTTATTATTCAAGATCCAATTTGGATAAGGTCTGATCGGTCCGCGGGGGGCGGGCAGGCGGGGCAGTGGAGAATAAAATTGGATTTGTCACTCAAAACATAAGACTACCTTTAACTTTTGCAAGAAAGTATTGTGTATCGAACTGAGAATTAGAGATACTGGTATTGAATAGCATGCTACGTTTAAATTGAGGAAGTTTTTCTGTAGCATTATAGCTCTAAGGCCCGGTTCACACTGGTTTCTCTAGGGAATTGGAACGAGTCGAACTTTGTAGCTCGGAAGTGTTGGATCATTATAATTTTCGTTCAATGTAGTATCAATATATTTATTATTTATTATGTTACTTGCATTATTAAGAAAACCTTATTTTTTTTTTAATATGGACAATTTTGCATAGTGAAAGATTTATCTAATAAATAATAGAAATAAAAAAAAAAGACGGGTTGCACTCCGGGAGTGCCGGCAGAAGTGAAAACTTGATTATTAACGTTCAGCATGTTTGATATTTTGGAATGGTATCCGTCTTACGCATGGAATATAAGGGCTAAAAAAAAAAAAATCCGTCTTACGCTTTTTCGATCAGGCCACGTGTCCTGACGCGAGTTTAAGATTTTATACCCAACGCCGCTAAAGAAGTTTTCACTTCAATAAAAATTTATCGAATAAATAATAATAGAAAGATTAATATTTTTTAATGAGATATTATTAATAAGTAGCTGCACAGATGAATATAAAACGATCATTGAAGGCGCGGAAATTAAATAGCCGCTCATATCCGCCTTGTGAAGTGTTCTGACGCGTAACTCCCGAGTGCCGGCTGAGTTACTGATCAAGAGAAATGTGTTTGTTGTTCATTGTGCAGGCAATATATTATTCAACAATTTTAATCCATAATAAAATATGTTATAAAAAGGAAAGTTATCTTTTTATTTATAGTAGTTTATAGTTAAATCTTAGAGAAGGTACTCTAAGAAAACCAAACAGGCAATATTTTTATAGCGGCTCTACACAAACGAAGCTGGTAGAAGCGGAAATTAATCATCGTAAAATATCATAATTTAAATTACATTTAAAAACTTTTATAATGCAATAGTTGTCCTTACAAGTTCAAAATCCTCCTTCCAAATCCATTACATTTAAAATAATAATTATTCTTATTGCTTCTACTTATACTTCTACTTATACTAAGTACTTATACTTCCTGATACACAAGAAAATTCCTTGAAAAGTTTTTAAATTGTTAATTAAAATTTTTGAAGCAGATAAATTGGTCATTGGTTTACATGTTTTTTTCTTACAAAATCGTTTAACAGACAACTATATAAATATGAAAAGCACGTTCAACGAATATAAATAACAATAACGAATCAGGTAAAATACGTGTTCATTACTGTTTTAATTTGAATAATTGCTCATTAGTGTTACAATTACTTACAATATTTGCATTTTAAATACCCTTACATTGTTTTGTTCTATTTTTTAAGTAGTTATTTAAGTTAATAACCACATTTCTCAGGTCTGTTAACATATTTTTTTTAATGTGAATTAAATTAATGAAAACTAGTTAATAAAAAGTTTAAAACGTTTTTCTATAATTAATATTTAAATATTTTACAATTAATGAAATATTATTAAAAAAAGTCTATAAATTTAATTTTATTACATGTAATTGAAAACAATACCTATAGATCCTTCATTCTCATAATACTCGTGCCTATAATATAGTCCCTAAATCTAAAACAAATTAAACGGCGAGCAGGTGTCGTTGAGAATTGGATCCCTATTATAAGTAATGACGATGAGTAAACATTTTAGAGAAAAGCACTCTTGTTAGTGTTGGCGAGCCAATTAGAAGTGTTAGGGACGAACACCGGAGCCTGCGCCACTCGCTTCTCGGTCGTCCAATTAAACTCACGCCCGCCATAGCGCCAGCGTCGTACAAAACGGAGTACCTTCGCGTAATTGTGTAAACCACTTCAAACAAACCTTCAGTTTTTACAACGCACCATAACAATGGATTCATGTCAGAAGCCACCGGAACTCTTACCCCCTTCGTTGGGTCTATACTCAGTGTAATCATTGACTTGTTAATTAAATTCGAGCAATTTTATCGCCAGTCACGATACAAAATTAACAAAGCGCTATTGCGACTGGATAGAGGTGATTTCGCGTGCGTCGATACGAGCGCTCCGATCCGTACCGCACTTAGTTGTTGTTTAATTACAACAATAGTGGCCTCTAATGAGAGTTTGCGCTAATAAGCGCTGCAAAATGTAATCAACATGCCTCGTCGCTCTAATGAGCCGGGTTCCTGGCAAAAACAAGCGGTGTCGACATTTTACTGAAGATTAATTAGGCGTTCTGCCTATACGGGGACCCGGTACTGCCCGCGACGGAAACTCATGTGTTTCTAACTCATTACTTATTTACATACCCCTTTAATGGCGTGAGCTCGTCTCGTAACAATTAGTATTCCCATACTTTGTAATTTGTATACGAAGACTTCTTTCTTCGTTTTTAATGAAGTATCTAGTTAGCGACGACAAAGACATAACTTCTATTGACAACAAAGTACACAAACCTGTAAACGTCGTTAACTTAAATAAGCACGTTTGATTACGTCGTAGCTAGCTACCCCATTAAAACTTAACGAGGGGCAACCCCGGGGAAAATAACTAACCCAATTTCCCTTTGCCGGGAAATCATTAAAAGTCTTAAAAGGGTCTTTTCATATATTTTTTAGCCGGGAGCGTACGTGCAAATAAACACATTTTACATAGGCGAACAAACAATTCTTAACGAGCGGGAGAGTAACGAGCTTGGTCGAGCGGAGTGTCCAGGTTCCTCCGAGGGCATCCTGCGCGGGCCGCGGATGACATTCGCCATAATTGGGCGCACATTGGGAGTATCGCCGGAATTGCGCTCGTTACATGCGCCTTCCCGGCTCCCGCTGACATCTCTGATTTATCGCGCAGTATATAGCTGCGACTCACCTATATTCCTTTTATCAATGTGCCCTTGACGTCTTCATTGTTATAAACGACGATCAGATATTTTATAATAATTTGAACATAAGATACAGGTTCATAGAAACTGCTACTTAGGAATATACTACTGGTACACACAATTGGTACCTACAAGAAAAAATAATAATTTTCCGATCGGTTTGAAATCGGGTCCGCGGTATTAGCAGCATAGGACTAATGAACGCTACATGAATCTGCTAGCCTTGACCTGATATTACTTCAAACTCAATGAAATGAGCAAACTACTCACCAATTTCCTAACTTGAAACTTATTAACTTCTCAATTCATATTATCATCAAATGTAGAGTACCCACCATAATAGCTAAGCCTAAAATAAAAAAAAAACTGTATCCTCTGTCGTGAAAGTATAAAAAACCATAGGTAACGGTAATCTATAATTTTGGCCATCGGATGGATTTGGATATTCTTAATCGACAAGAAAGATTTATATTTTATTCATCACTTACAAAGAAAAAAATGCAGCATTGGGTATAAATATTTTGGTATGTTTGTGTTTGTGTTTATGGTCTATCTTAGAAGTCTTATTTTACAGATAGCCAAAAGGTTTAAAATATAATTAAGTCATAAGTGGAGTTTAAGTTTTAGGAGAATTGGTTACTATTTATGTACACTCAATAATAATTAATTATTAATGATTAATGAGGTCAAAAATTACTATGAAGAATATTTGCTGAGGACATTTTAAAATAAAGGAAAAACTTTTAGGCTTAACTTTAGTCCTTATATGACAGGCAAATTCAGATCTTTAATATCACAATCCCAAGTATATAATGAAATAAAAAATAAAAACAGTAATCAAGTATTCTTTCCAGTTTATTAGTAAGTTTTATAAATGCAAAGTTGTGTAATAATTTTGCGCATCTTTAATTAGCATAGTGTACACAAGAATTGTTTATGATTACTCAAGAATATATTTATTACATGAGATAAACATTAATCGACTTCTGTATCAGGCTTCTTAATTAATTATTACATTTTCCAATTAGCCCGTTGTTTGCGTTCACTGTTTAATTAATGGATGTGTGCTGTATTAGTGTCGGATACAATCTGATTCGAGACTCGTCGGCAATTACCGACGACTACAAAATACATCGAATTCCACGTAATTGCTGAGAATATTACGGCACTGAACTTAATTGTTCTCGACTTAATTAATTAAGCTTTTGTTTCAAACTAACAGCAAAGTGTAGAGTTGGCAATTCTAAATTGGATCTTGTAATTACCTTATCCTCTATTGTATAGAAACAGTCTACTTTCAATTATATTTGAAGCTTATTTAATGAAGCCAATTACACTCAGTTTCATGTTAACCTTTGTTACTTTTAAGACCTTAATGTGCTGCTTTATTTAATATGTTTCTATTGATAGATATATCTATTAAATACTGATACGACTAACATCGGTAAATAAATACCTATACGTGTAAAACATAAAAACTCTTTAGCGTTAGATTCATTATAAAATTGAAATCAATATTACTAAAAAAATATACCTTTATTGAAAATTAGTACATAGTGTATAAAATCCAAATTATTAATCTTTATTTTTTAATTGTTTTCTTAAAATAACCCAAATTACTTTGAGACCTCGCTTAAATGTGATACTCAATATGGGACTACCTTTAATTAATGCGCTGTCAATTAATTTAAAAAAGTAACCATCGTACTGGTTAATTGGAAGGTATCATTATGTCGTTGCTTAATGACGTAATATCATTAAATTGATAAATTTGATCATTGTTACTTGTATGACATTTAAATATTTCAAGAATGATAATTTTTTATTGTTTTGTCATTCTCTATAAGATTTACGGACTTGTTTTCAATTAATACTCGTTATACCTACGTACAAAACATTGTTGTAAAAACAAAGCAAATTAAAATTATATTAATGACCTTTCTGCGCGTGAGCAATTATCCGTACGATGTTATGTTCATCCCGGTTGCTTTTGCTGTATTTTGTTCTCATTAAAAGTATTCTCGTCTGCACCTGTACGATAGCTAGTAAACCCTGGCTTTAATTAAGGTACAATAAGTAACATAACAAGAGGCAGACGTGGCGGTGCATCATTATACAGTGACATGGGATCGCATACGACACCTCGCTAATCCCCTACAGTACCGTGTACATGCGAACAGTATTTTTTTTTGTTTTTACTAACAAGGGCTGTTGTTTTGGTACAGCAAAGATGTCAATCTTGACTATGTAATTGGTTTTTATGGAATTGTTATAGGATTGAAGCTTTTGAAAATTATAATCACATTTGTGATTTGAGATATTCCTAAATAAAATTCAAATAATCATGTATGAATTTGAAGGACATGCAAATTCTATGTAGGTATGTATGAATTATATAAAACATAAGTAATAATCTTTGAGAAAAGAACAGTTTTTATGCCATCTGTTAATTATAATTTTGGCCATTAAATTCATAAATGATCTGCAGATATGATGAGTTGGATAAAGGTTGGATATAATGAATGTTTTATGTATCTTCGTTATAATATTTACGGGTGAATTTTAATTAATTTCTTTTTACATCAATAATTAAAACAGCCCCATCTCTACCCGTGGGTGTCGTAAAAGGCGACTAAGGGTTAACTACATGCAAACGGGCAGCAGCGTTATGCATGATCTCCCCCACCATCAACTGCGCTCGCCAACCCGCCTGCCAAGCGTGGTGAGTATTGGCATTTTTCCCCCCCAAATAGATAAGACTTGAAATAACATGAATAGTACAACAACAACCAGGCCCCTAGTACCCGGCAGCTCCGCTATTCCTGGCTACGGTAGCGGCCATGGTAACGGCGGGGCAAGGGGTGCTAAGAATCACCGGAAGCGATCCGGCTACCATTCCCGACGACCCCTGGCCCTGGTAACATACAACGCACGCACGTTGAGGACGGACGAAAAGATTGTTGAGCTGGAAGAAGAATTGAGTAAGTTACGCTGGGATGTCATAGGGTTATCAGAAGTCCGAAGACAGGGGGAGGACTCGATAACGTTGACATCCGGTAATTTATTCTTCTACCGGGAGGGCGACCAACAGTCCCAAGGTGGAATAGGGTTTATAGTTCGCAGACCCCTCATTAACAACATCATATCCATCGAAAGTGTGTCGAGCAGGGTAGCGTACCTGGTCCTCAAAATATCTGATAGATATTCTTTGAAGGTCATTCAGGTCTACGCGCCGACCTCGGCACACTCAGATGAAGATGTGGAGGTAATGTATGAGGACATCAGTAGAGCCATACACACCTCGAAAACACATTTCAATGTTGTGATGGGGGATTTCAACGCGAAACTGGGCAAGAGAGGCGATGATGAGTTGAGAGTGGGGCAATTTGGATTTGGGCAGCGCAACCCGAGGGGCCAGAGGCTCGCTGAATTTTTGGAGAAGGAAGGACTCTTCATGATGAATTCCTTCTTCCAGAAATCTCCGCACAGAAAGTGGACCTGGATAAGCCCTGACGGTAAAACGAGGAATGAGATTGACTTCATCATGACAACAAGGAGACATATATTCAATGATGTTTCTGTTATTAATAGGATAAAAACCGGTAGTGATCACCGAATGGTAAGAGGCACATTGAATATAAACGTGAAACTGGAAAGGTCTCGCTTGATGAGGTCAACTCTTCGACCGTTCCGCACCCAAATCCAGAACCCCGAAAGCTTTCAACTCGAGCTCCAAAATCGCTTTGCTTGCCTAGGCGATGACGTATCTGTGGACGATCTGAACAACAGGATTATCGAAACGATTCGTACGGTAGGGTTGCATCACTGCAAGACACCCCGTCGAAATCGGTCCCAAAAACTTTCCGCCCATACCCTCAAGCTCCTAGAAGAACGACGCTCCTTGCTACTACATACTTCCGATGATGCGAAGTCATATAGGCAGCTCAATAGACGGATTACAAAGTCCTTGCGACACGACATCCGCCTCTTCAATACGAAAAATATTGAAGAGGCGATACAGCGGAATAAAGGCACAAAAGTGTTCGCAAGAGATGAATCTATTGGGCAAAGCCGGCTGACTAAGCTGAAGACGGATAGTGGTAAAGTGGTGTCGTCTCAACCAGAGCTACTAGGAGAGGTTGAGAAGTTTTATGGACATCTTTACACCTCCGTTGCTAAGCCTGTTGCAAGTCCGGCGAAAGATCCTAGAGCCCGACTAACCCGACATTACACCGAAGATATCCCGGACATCAGCCTGTACGAGATAAGGATGGCTCTCAAACAGCTTAAGAACAACAAGGCGCCGGGTGAGGATGGAATCACCTCTGAGCTACTGAGAGCGGGTGGCAAACCAATCCTCAGAATGCTACAGAGGTTATTCACTTCCACCTTACTCGAGGGCACTGCGCCAAAAGCGTGGAGCAGCAGTATGGTTGTCCTCTTCTTCAAAAAGGGAGACAAAACCCTGTTGAAGAACTACAGGCCAATATCACTGCTGAGCCATGTTTATAAGCTGTTCTCGAGAGTCATCACGAATCGTCTCGAACGCAGGCTTGATGACTTCCAGCCTCCCGAACAAGCCGGTTTCCGAAGAGGCTTTAGCACCATGGACCACATTCATACGCTGCGGCAGATTATACAGAAGACGGAGGAGTATAATCTGCCATTATGCTTGGCGTTTGTGGACTATGAAAAAGCCTTTGATTCGATCGAGACTTGGGCCGTATTGAGGTCTCTTCAGCGTTGCCGCATCGACTATCGGTATATCGAAGTGTTGAGAAGTTTGTATGAAAACGCCACTATGTCAGTCCGGGTTCAGGAGCATTGCACATAGGCAATTCCTCTGCAGCGCGGGGTCAGACAGGGAGATGTAATTTCTCCGAAACTGTTTACCGCTGCTTTGGAAGACGTCTTCAAGCTCCTGGACTGGCAAGGATTTGGCATCAATGTTAATGGCGAGTACATCACTCACCTTCGATTTGCGGACGATATCGTAGTCATGGCAGAATCCCTGGAAGACCTCAATACAATGCTCGGTGACCTCTACAGAGTTTCACAACAAGTGGGCCTTAGCATGAACATGGACAAGACGAAAATCATGTCAAATGTCCATGTTGTGCCCACTCCGGTATCAGTTGGAAACTCTATTCTCGAAATTGTTGACGAATACGTTTACCTGGGACAAACCGTCCAATTAGGTAAGTCCAATTTCGGGAAAGAGGTCAATCGTCGAATCCGACTCGGCTGGGCAGCGTTCGGGAAACTACGCAACATCTTTTCGTCCAAAATCCCTCAGTGCCTGAAGACGAAAGTCTTCGAGCAGTGTGTGTTACCGGTGTTGACTTACGGATCTGAGACGTGGTCCCTAACCGCGGGCATGGTGCACAAGCTTCGCGTCGCTCAACGAGCTATGGAACGGGCTATGCTTGGGGTTTCTTTGCGTGATCGAATCAGAAATGAGGAGATCCGCAAAAGAACTAAAGTCACCGACATAGCCCACCGTATTAGTAAGTTGAAGTGGCGTTGGGCTGGGCATATAGCCCGCAGAACCGATGGCCGTTGGGGCAAAAAGGTTCTCGAATGGCGACCACGTACAGGACGTCGCAGTGTGGGACGGCCTTCAACGAGGTGGACAGACGACCTGATCAAAGTGGCGGGGAGCCGCTGGAGTCAGGCCGCTGGTGATCGGTCGTTATGGAAATCTTTGGGGGAGGCCTATGTCCTGCAGTGGACGTCCTAAAAGGCTGGAACGGAAACGAAACGAAACGGCGAAAACAGAATTTAAAGTTGAATGAATAAAAATAGAGCTTTCTTTGAATATATTATAATTTATATACATTGGACATATTATAATGGAATATCATATAAAATATTATTATTTGAAATGCTGATAAATAGCGAAAAATAGAGAATGTATGTGATAACTGATAAGTGATAACTTATTTTAAGCATCAGGATAACTGCTAAGGAGCTTTTAAGAAACGAAGCGAAAAATATTCGGCTCTCGTTCTCTATGACGAACAGAGTAATTTTACGCGAGTTCAATTTATTAGCGCTCCCATAGTGATGTGATTTAACGATTTAATGGTAGGCTATAAAAAATTAAGCAAGTGGCACTCAAGGTGACAGCTTCTTTACACAAGCATTTAAATGTGACGCATACGGCATACACATCACATAAAGTAGGTACGTTTTACATTTTTTTGTGAAGTTTCTACGTATTAATTTATGATTTTAAAGCTTCTTAAATATTCCTCATATTCATCAATACATTCATAACAATATAAAATGTTTTAATTACATACTTAACATTTTTTTTCAGGTATGGCCTCACCTATGGGTAATCGAATATAGGAAATTGGCAATCCTAAAGTACATAAAAATATCACAAAATATTAAATTTCAATTCTTTCGAAAAGTTTTAAGTACCTACTTTAAAAACTATGAAGATTTTTTTTTCAGTACATATGCAGGTTACATTAAAAAAAATCAGTTATGTAGGTACTTATAACAATAACTAAATAAATATAACGATAATTTTTCTTAATATTAAATCAGATAAAAATATTATAACATATAATTAAAAACATACATACCTCTAATAATTCTGTCTTGCGTTATTAACCCACAAGTAAGGTAATAAAAAATCCAATCTGTCTTTAACACCAAACAATCACGAAATACAAATACACAAAACTTTTTATTTATCAATCAGTTATCAGTAGAGTCACGTAGGGCTCACGCTCTACACGGCAAATATTAACAGTCCCAAAGAGTTAAAATAGTTTGTAAATGCTTTCGTGAAGCGTGGAAAATGTTTACAGCGAACTGAGCGAACGATGAAAGTTTGCGGACCGAAATGAGCGAAATACACGTGCTCACTGATCAACGACTAGCAGCGGAATGTCGGCCGGAGTCGCCGTCGACTGGCGAATGCAGGCGCCCAGAGCGCCGTGGTGTGGGCCGGAGGGCGGGCGACCGAACGCGGGGTGGAATGGAACAACACTCTAATCTAATGATGGGGTCGAAACACTTTAATGCTTTAATTTGAAAAGTACACTAACAATGCCTTTCAAGTGCTTTATATTATGCCTTTATTACAGATCCGTAACGTGATACTCGAATAAATATTGACCGTTGAATTTATATTATCTATAAAGCTGTAGAATAATAACGTACCCAACTCGTATATATTATAAATATAACAATAGCCGACGACGTTGTTTATGTTGTCAAATAAACAAGCCAGATATAACAGAATTCTAAGAATTGCTATCTAAATTCAATTCCACCTTTTTCTTCATACCCCTTGTGGAAAAGCAATCTTCTTTACTTTACCGTCTACAAATTTATGCTGGTTCATATGTCCCCCCGTCGCACACCTCTAGAGAAATGGATTCGATACTGTGATCCGTGTAAATTTTTAAGCAACCGGTGGTCA
>CAJQZM010037948.1:24228-38509 GCA_907164665.1 Colias nastes | reverse complement strand
TCGTTGTTTTATTTCAAGTGAACACCTATACAATTTTGTCACGAGCCGCCTCTGGCCTCTGGGTGAAATAAACAAGTCAAATGATTTTTGTTCTAATTGTATTTTGGTAGTAGTTTGTTTAGAATTTACATTACCATTGTTTAATTTTTACCTACTATATTTTACTAAAAGTCGAGTGCGTCGAAATCGTAAATATCTTTTTCACCTTCCTGGTTTTTTTCCATAGTAAATAGTGTTTTAGATTTGTTGTTGTATGAATAATTATTCTTACTTGTTGGTTATGAAATGTATATTGAAATAATTTACTTTTACAAATCATTAGTGATATTAGTTTTGAGTGAAAATGCTTGGATCAGCATAATATTATATCATAGGTATATGCTACTTCAAATACATGTTTTGATAAAAAAAACAATAGTGTAATGTAATAAAATAAAACTGCGTTTTATTGTAATCAATTTTGACATTATTTATTTCCCAAAATTACAACAAAATAGTTTACGTCAACAAATATAACTTTTATTTTTATAACAATCCTACTTCCTACTAATGCGAAAGTTTGTGAGGATGTGTATCATGTGTGTGTTTCACGCAAATACTACTGAACCGATAACAATGAAATTTAGCACACATATAGAACGTAACTTGGACACATTGAATGGGTTTTATCCCGGAAATCCCACGGGAACGGGAACTATGCGGGTTTTTTTTTTTAAATGCGGGCGGAAAGCTAATCGTTCCTAATATAAACCGTAGCAGGTGGCGTTTTGAAGTTTTGTCTACCCATACAGAAAAATGGAAAACTTGTTTTAGATTCACGCCATCTAGAGTTAAATCTTTATCATTTTTGTATACGTCTGTGTTTCACGATTCACGCCATCTAGACTTAAATCTTTATCATTTTTGTATACGTCTGTGTGTGTAAACGACCCTGTATGCAATGACAGATGTTATAATGCATTTTTTTACCGAATCGGGTGGATTTTAAGGCAATGATATGACATATTTCAATAAAATATAATATTCAGTAACCGCCATGACTATTCCTACGACTTTAAGGTTTTCCAATTACGCAAAAACTCAAATAAACTAGAAATGTAGAATTCAGCGCCATCTAGCGGAACATTGGCTGGGAACAGATCGTAGCAATCACCTATGCTATATATTATTTATGGTTATCTCTTGATACGGCGAAATTCGATCATATTGGTCATTGTGGAAAATTTCGAAAAAATTTCAAATCTTTGACTAATTTTTATTTACAACTCTACATAAATAGGGAATTTATGAGGTTTTATTATTTAGTTCTGATTGTTCACATCGATGAATTGTAATATTTTATTAAATTACCAATGGCAACATCAATAAGTATTTTCTATAACTGGTATTCAAACATCAATAACCTACGTTTATAGCTCAGACGAGATTCTACAGTCCTATAAGATGTAATAAAGTATATAAACGACACACACTGTCCGCTTGTATTAATTTCAACAGATACTAAAATTTATAGAATAAAAATATTTTTTATTTGAGTTACACTCTTATTTCCTAGATTTTGCCAAAATTGTAGCTGTAAGTTATATTATAGCTTTAAGGACAGTATGGCACTAGCATTATGGGATGCGAATAACCACAGATCACAGAAACTAAAGGCGAATAACCCTTAGGAATAACCTCACGAAATTGACGATATATTATTATAATAAGTATATTTTAAAGTACTTATAAAAACCAGAATAAGTCCTAGAAGATGTTACTGTTTAATTACGGTTTAGTTTACCAAATTACAAGTAAATTGTAAATGACACGCGATAGTTCTTTGATGTTTTTAACGATTATTTATCTTGTAATTAAGGAATTTAAGGCTTCAGGCTTTTGATAGGCCAATTCCATTCATCCTTGATTATAAAGGGACAAACAATTAATTAGTTGAATACTGTGTAGTTACGTATAAAGTCTCATCAAAATCCATCGTAAGTAGATCACTTTTATATAGAAAATATATTTAAATATAATCCAACGATAAAACACTAAGGAAAAATCTAATTGAGAATATTTTAGAAAATATCAATATTGATTTATCGGAAAAACCTTAGAAAGCTGTAGGTTCTGTAATATCAATAGTATGTTTTTGTCTGTATGTAGGTATTATTTTTTCGTTATGTAAAAACATACAATATAATGCATTTTTGGTGGTGTCAGGATATGAAGGTAGGTACGGAGGATGGCTGCCAGTCACAATTTGCGAGATCAGCGGATACGGCGTCGACGGTAATACAATTTACTTTAATAATGCCGTCTGAGAGCAAAAGGTCGGTGACTTCCACATGGGATTTATTACATAGGAATTTTGACATGTGACTTCCTTTTGTGGTTCCTTATTGATGAGAATATTAACTTTCCGGTAGTTTAAAAATCAAAACTACTCAATATTGATAGCGATGTAAGTGTTGCACGGGGGAATTTAGAGAAACACATAGGTATAATTACCTCCAAAATTATAATATTAGTGTAATATTAAGAATGAATGAAATTAATATTACCTAGTTAAATAGGTAGGTATATACTATATATACTTATATAGGTAGTATATACATAATATTATATGTATCTTAATTATTCTCAATAGAGTTATTTGTTAAACTCAAAATCAGTTTTATATAAATGAGCGCAAAGCAAAATAAAAGGCTTCTGTAAATTGGCTAAGAATTCGATGGATTTAGAAAATATGGAGTAGGTATATGTAATTAATTTATTTTAACGACATCTGGCGGTATGTCATCAAATTATTTTTTTAACATACTTTGATATTGATTATAACGCCCTCTAGTGTGCAGTGGACTTAAATTTAACCCATGTAACGTTCATGTAAAGCTTATAAATTTTGTAATTGTAATAATTATAAATGGACAACTAACTATATAGGGTGGAGTCTCCTATTATCGGCCTGCTCCTAATATCGGCCTTTTCGAGAAAATGGAATATAACTATAAATATTGATCTTAAATCATAAAAGTTTTTATGCAAAAAGCGACTCTATATACATACGCAAATCCTCCCAAATTTGGGTGCGGGTACCTCAACTGTTGAACATTCAGTTGGCCATAGAGCACGCGCAGGTACGTACGTGCGTGGTTTGGCGACATTGCGGAGTCAAATCCCTGAGTCGACGCTTTACGTGGATAAGTATTTTAATGGAATTAAACAAACCTATAGTATTTAATTTTATGTGTTCTTAAAGAAAAACGGTCAAATTATCGATAAGATAGTGCGTTTTTACATTTATTTGTCTTTTTAATAAAATAATTGCGGGGCCGAGATTAGGGATCTATATTTTTTGATAAATCTCAATATCGGCCGGGTGGTCGATATTGGGGTAATGCATAAAAACTTTAAATAACATGTTTAGCTATTTTAAATGTCAGCAGTAATATTAATAAGGTTAGAAATGAAACAACAGCTCCGTTTGATCACTAGATCCTAAAATCGGCCGCCTAAAAACGATTTTTATTAGCTACGGCCGATATAAAGCGAATCGATGCGTAATAACGGCCACCTTAGTAAAACCTTTTCTACTAGGAAGGTGATACAAGATCTATATGCAAGGTGTATTTTAATTTTTGTTGAGCTATGCCAAAATAATACCGGCACAATCAAAACTCGCAAAAGATCAACAAAAAGGAAAAAGTTGGCTATTGCAAACGTTTCCTTTTTGTTGACCGTAGTAAAATAATAGAGATAGTGAATGCCATCAAAATATGAACATCAGAGAAGCATCTCGACAATACGACATTCTGAGGACCACTTTACAAGATAGACTCCATGGAAGAATAGACACAGATTGCACAGTTGGTAGAGATACCGTTTTAAACCAAAATTAAGCAGAAGAAATGGTTCAATTGTTGAAATGGATGGCTATCTGCGATTTTCCTAGATCACGTAGCAACGTGATAGATAGCGTTAAAATATTATAAAAGAAGATAAACGAACCAATCCATTTAAAATGGAAAACCAGGGAAAAAGTGGTATTCCTTGTTTTTAAAAAGATACCCAATTCTTAATGAAAGGGCTCCGGAAGCTATTACGCTGGCCAGGGCTGTAGTTACAGAAGAAAGTGGTTTAATGGCTTACCTACATGACGTTTTTATGACATTTAAAATCAATCGGACACGAAGACATATTACAAGATCCACGGAGAATATTTAATGTAGATGAGACGAGCTTTAGTTTTTGTCCGAAAACAGGGGCCTAAGGGATGGAAGAACATTTATGAAGTTACAAAGGGCAGTGAAAAAGTAACAATAACTGTTTTGCTAGTCATATCTGCAGCAGGAGAATCTTTGCCTCCCATGGTTGTTTTTCCTACATCCATAGACCACCAAAAGTAATCGTTAATAGCACACCATCCTCCTGGTTTCTTGATTTATCAAATAGTGTATGGATGAGAAGTGGTTTATTCTGTTTTAACCCCGTATTTTTATTTCTCTTAAGAATACTGAACTAGGTACATGACAATGTAACGATAAGACCAATCATGATAGGTGAGTTAAAAAAATGATAGTTTTATTGATCTAACTTCACCTTAGAAAAGGTATGCCGATATTAGGGCCAAAGACGGCAGATATTAGGGTGTTAGCTTGGCGTTAGTGGCCGATATTGAGGGAAATCGGCATATTCGAAATAAAAATTCTATATTTAATAAAGTAACAATTGATTCGTAATTTTGCAAATGTAGTAATAGAGTTTCAATATCTCTCTACCGAAAAAAGTCACTGTAAGAAAGAAAAAGCTATCAATGTAAAAATTAAATCCAGTCAAAGTTCAAAAAAAGTTGACATGGCCGATAATTGGTGCCACCACCCTAATAAGCACATTGGTGATAAAATTGATCAAGTGCGGTATTTTAAAAAATGGTTACTTTAGAATTAATGAAGCTCAATAATACTCACTGCCAAATTATTATTGTACAATTTAATTTCAATACTTACATGAACTGAAGACAGACAAAAGTACTACACTGCTGAGAATAGTGTTTTGTTTAGCACTAGTATGTGTATTCATTTTGCGCCTGCAACTATTAAAAACTTTAAGTACTGTAGATTTGCTTATTCTCTTTTAACAGGCGCAATAAATTCGTTCTTGCCAATTTTGTGATTCTCGATAATTAACGAAAATGTAATTTTTCATTAAGCGACTAGTAAAGTTGGTTACAAACTGACTGAGTAAACAGAATTACCGCAGTATATAACACTCATTCATTGAATCTAGGATACAAAAGATAACTAGATTATTTCGGTTCTAACACTGGGCAGGTACCTAGAAAGAGGACAAGTGCAAAGGAAACATTAATAAAGGTTAGTCACTTTAGTGATGCGTTTAATTGAATTTATACTGTTGTTGATTTCATAGTATTTGTGATCAGATGTGGTTTGTTTCAAGTTGAATCGGTATGAACGGAGAGAACAATATGTCTCGAAGGACTTTGCTTCTCGAAGAAGTCTAATTGAATAGGTAAATAAATGTTTGAGTTTGAGTTTTGAGTTTGACCAATTCCCAATTTCATTTCAGGTTGACTGACCCATAGCCTAACAAATACATCCGTTCTTAATTGTTAGTACGTACGTGGAGAATACGTAGGAATAGGTATATGTGTCTTAATAAGACCTAGGTCGACGTTGTATAAACAATTTATATAGAAGCTAGGATTTGATAGAATTACTCTGTATACGTATTAATTAGGTACGAAATGCCACTTTATTTACACGTAGAATTTTTATTTAAGATCTAGGTACCTTTGAAGACATGTGTCTTAGGTTATGGAGCTCATGGAGCTATCATTATGCAATTCACATTCACGGTACAGTCTTAACAAGTTTTATTTTTACCTCAATAAGTTTCAATTGCCTGGGATTACGAGGGACACAATACTTGAATGTTCCAAAGATAGAAAACACGTGATGTTTGATTGTTATTGATAACGTAGGTCTATTGTCAAGCTGGAATATTTTTAAGGGACTGGAAATTCTGGCTGGAATATTCTTACCTATGTAAGATTTTGCATAAGGTCACCGATATTGACATTATCTTTACGCCTAATGTATACCTCCGTTTTTTACAATCGATTTTTTACATCTTCGGTGTAAGATGTAATAAATGGTCCAGCACTAACATGATAACATCGTTATTAAAAGGTCTAAAAAGGTCGTTATTAGCAGGAAAATTTGTTAATCTATAGTTTTGCTAATAATGGACATGTTTTTTTTCATTTTTTTTTTTTGAAAAATATTTCTAATATTGTCAATATGAAAGCATATGGGGATGGATGGATACTAGAGCTTATGTAGCAGAATAACGCATCAGCTGCAGAAATACTTGTATTTTCCCTTGTTTTTTCCGTGGATGTAACAATGATCAGCCGTATCACATAAATTACTTTGCTCACAAGTTCACAACCACACTCAGCTTCATTTTATTTTAAAGTTAAATAGATCAGGTGGCAACCCTATCTCTAGTAACGCCTCACGGAAATGTGCACTTGACACGAGATCTAGGGAGATAGGGCAGCTGATTGCAGGAAGCTGCTCCCCTCCTGTCTCCTGTCGTACCTGATTATAGGTCATCAGTAGCAGGTATGTGCACTAGCTTGCGCAACGGATCTGTTTGTGAATTAGAGCTTATTTTTTATAATTTGAGGTATTACTTACAGCAAATGCCGGAGCAGCCGATGGTTAATGGTTAAACTATGTTATGACGATTCAAGAGCGCTTCTAGAAGAAGTCTAATTGAATAAATAAATGTTTTAGCTTGAGATTGACTTTGACCAGAGGCCAGTAGTAGCTCAGTGGTGCTGGTCTTCGACTTCGAAAGGTCGGAGGTTTGAAGCTAATAGAGGATGAAAACGACAAGTTGCTTTTTCAATATTTCTGCTCTATTTTTCTATTTCTCCATATTTTGAAGGGAAGGAAAAAATAGGGAGATCACTGGTACATCGTAGAATAAAACACCGTCTGCTAATTTACATTTGGTCAGGATCGTGGATTATACTATAATCCATCTTAGGAGCACTATACGTATATTTATAGTTATATATATTTTATGAAAGAAGGGCAACCCTAATTACCCATCCAGCGGTACTCTTAGTAATAATTCAAACATCTATACTAATATTATAGCTGAAGAGATTGTTTGTTTGTTAATCTCAGGAACGGGTCCGATAAGAATGATTAATTAATAAAATTGATTAACAGTACTATTTATGAATTTTTTGATCAATGTATTCCGAATAAAAAACCTAGGACGAATCGTCGTATTTATCCAGTATATTATAATAATGAAATCATACACAATTTAAAAATCAAAGCTCAATTACACTGGCAGTGGAAATTTCTTAATAACCGTGGAGCTTATGATGAATTTAAATTTTTAAGGTCAAAAATTAAAAATGATATTAATAAAGCACATAAGGATTACTTAGATAAAATATCTACAAATTTAGTTAATACACCAACACAATTTTGGCAATATGTTAATTCACTGCGCAAAGGAAATAATACAGAAACAATGGTAACCTTTAATGATACTGAGTACCGGGGTAAGGACATGGCAGAAGCGTTTGCTAAGCATTTCAAATCAGTGTTTTTAACTAATTCACCAAAACTAGACTTTGACTTTGCTAATTCTAGGGCTAGGTCCAGTTCACGTTTCTTCGATATAAAGGTTTTAAATAAAGATATAATCAGTCGATGTATAAAAAAACTAAAATCTAACGCTTCTCCTGGACCTGACATGATACCTGCTTATATCATTAAGGGTCTTGTGGAATACCTAATTGAACCTATAATGCACATATTCAATCTTATTCTGATGAAAGGTGTATACCCTACACTATGGAAGAAATCGCGAGTTATTCCGATTCCTAAGTCTGGTAGTAGAACCAAAGTTGAAAATTATAGACCAGTGGCGATTTTATGTTCACTAGCCAAGGTATTTGAGATGTGTTTGCATTCTCAAATGCTACATGAATGCAAGCCATACATCTCTCCTCTTCAGCATGCTTTTTTACCACGCAGGTCGGTCGCTACAAATCTCATTTCACTTGTTGAGACATTATCACGTGAAATGGATAAGCAGAATCAAGTCGATGTTGTTTATCTCGATTTCCGCAAAGCTTTTGACCGTGTTGATAATGATGTACTGTTGTTGAAGTTAGCAGATCATGGATGTGGCCCAACTTTGCTCAAGCTTTTTTCTAATTATCTTAGGGATCGGAAACAATTTGTAAAATATGGCCCGTATATTTCAGATTCTTATTCTACTCGATCTGGTATAAGTCAAGGATCAAATCTTGGTCCTTTGCTGTTTTTATTACTGATAAACGATTTACCGGATGTAATTGAAAAGTCGGATATCTTACTCTTTGCCGATGATGTTAAAATATTTAAGGTCATTAAATCGGATGGATTACTGCCGCTTGCAAACAGACGTAGATGCAGTTTATATATGGAGTGTGGAGAACAAACTACACTTTAATATTGACAAGTGTGAATTTATGACATTTAGTCGTTCAGCCTATATACGGAACTATGTTTATAGTTTAGGACAGGATCGAATATCGCGTGTGAATAAAGTACGCGACTTAGGTATCACATTCGTGCCTCATCTTTCGTTTCATGAGCATATACCTAATATGCTCTATATTGTGAATATGCTGCATATTCACAATGTTTCTAACGCTGCATACAAACGTTTAGGATTCTTACTGCGCAACTCTGTCTAACTTTCAGATAGCGCTATTAGAGTTCTCTACTCGGCACTTGTTAGGAGTATTCTAGAGACTAATTCCATTGTCTGGAGTCCCTACGAGAAAAAATATATCCTTATGTTGGAGCAGGTACAAAAAAAAATTCTTAAGGTCCTTGTATGCAAGAAGATATAATTATTACCCATATCTGTATCCCACAAAATTCTTGCTGGGTAATTTGGGTTATAATCTCGCTGGAACTTCGTAGAAGTCTATCAACTGTTAAATTTGCTCTTAACATTTTATACAATAAAATAGATTCTAATGATTTATTAGAAATGCTCTTACGGCTAAATGTGCCTGACAATTATACACGGGCTCGTAGCCACCAACTGTTAGCTGCTTGGCGCACACGCACGGTTCAACGCCAGCAGTCTCCGGTGCCTCGCATGCTTTCACTGCTGAACTCAATCCTCAATTCTGCACCAGTATATGATTTGTTTGTGTCAGGGATGGGAATGATAGGTGAAGAATGTAAGAGGTACCTAGAACTAAGGACATAGTGATAAGTTTAGAATTAAGTTTAATATATGTACGGTTTGGCGTATGCCGTAAATAAATAAATAAATAAATAAATAAATAATAAAAGTTTCGGCATTTTACTTCGTTAGATACTTAGATAAAAAGAGCTGATACTTTGGGATCTTGGTGAAGTATCCTACTCTTTTACACGGCTCATAAGCAGAGCGTTGAGGTAGTGCTCTACTCTAGCCTTACAGAAATCAATACATAGATTTTTTGAACTAAAAGGGTCTACCTATTTTTAAATTACGAAAGAATATATTCTGAAACGGGATTTGAAACCGCTTCCTTCGCTATACCATATAACTGATAACATATAACTGATAAAAATTTAAAATAAAATTATAAATAAAAATAAATTTAACTGCTCATTAGTTACACTCTCAAACTTTCAAGGTTAACAACACTGAATAAAGTTTTTTTTTTATCAGAACGTCCGGTGGTGGTTAGGTCTGATTAAAATGATCTGGGTTTGAGGTATAAAGTCCTCGTACCTATATTATTACGATATATCAAAATTTCAATGCCTTTAAAACCTTTTTCTTCTTTAAAAATTCACAAAATATGATGTAACTCCAATATTCAAATGCCCTTTTCACAATTGCCTGAATTCACAAATTTCATAGTGCCTCAACAAATTTGCTTATGAGCTCTTTAATAGAAATGAGCGGTAAAAGCTAATAAATATAGATAAAAGAGTCATTAGCCTAACAGCTCATTCGAGCAGTGGGTGGAGCTGAATTGACTTACAAACATTCATTTATAAGTTCTATTATCAATGCTATAACGTATAATTGAGAGTATTTTAACAACCCTTTAGTAATTCTTGGTAATAGAATAAGCTGTTCCTGTCAAATAAGGTTTATTAAACGACTTATCTATCACAAATGAGCAATGTTCATCGCACATTATATTTCAGAATTTTCAGTCGGGTTTGAAGTTTGAAGTTGAACAATATTCTGGCAAAGTAGTCAAGGATAAGTAGGTACTAAACTCTATGACAACCTTCAACTGATCAATATAATCTGATCTTAAAAACTGCAGCTCATGAAATCGATAGATAGAGTTAACTATAAATCTTTACTAGATGATGATACATTTATGTACGCTTTCCTAAATCTTTTTATTTCGTGTGTGTGTGTGATCTTACAGCTAGTATAGAAATGTAAAGATATTATTTCAACAATAAGCTGAACCCTGAAAAGATTAAAGAAATCTTATTATCCCAAGTCAATTTCCCTAAACTCTACAACGCTGTCATTATGAGGTGAATATAAACGAATTCGTAATGTCTACTGATAAATTAATATTATGATATAAACCCAGTCCCTATCTCACCACACCCCTGTTCCCCTGACACAAATATCTCAAACGCAGGAACCCAGCGGGACTCAAACAGGATCCAGTTTTGAAACGAAAAAATTATCGATACCACAATATATCAAGTAATTTCCTTACAGCAATTGAATAAGTGTACTCCGCGGTACATTTAGCCGTAAACGTGCCGTCGTCTAGTTTCAGTTAGTGTGGAGCTGTGAGCGGTGTTGTAGTTCGGTACAAACTGGTATCATCCTGCCGTAACCACTATGGGAGTAGCCTGGGTGTGCGTGCTCGTCGTCCTTTGTAGTATCTTCCAGCAAGGTTTGTGAATTCCGGTGTTGCTTTCAATGCACTTTCTTCGACCAATTTGTTAAAGATTGAGATGCTTTTCGATTGTGTGTAACCTTTTTCGCATTGTCCTCTTATTAAAATGATATAATATATCAATTTCATAAAAATTAGATGACAATGAATATTGATAGATTGCAATTAAGATAAAAAATAAAAAAGCAATAAATGAGATACATAGAAAAGTTGTTGCTGAGAGCTTTCAAGTTCAGTGTGTTAAATTAATATTTAGTCAATATGTTGTAACATTTTAGCACTGCTTTTAGTATCTTTTAAACAATGATATATGAAACAATAATGCCATTGTTTATATTATATCAACCAAAAATTTAGAGAATCCACTGCCATTTCTTTTTTTTAGGATACCAAAGTTTATTCGGTCATATGTTTCAATATGATATATTATATGAAATAGGGATCGTAATGGCAAATATGATTACTTATCCCACGTCCAAAAGTAGGCCATTCAATTTGCTAACCAAAACCATTAGAAGGTTACTCGCGAAAATATTTTTAGGTTTACGGTTCGAGTTATATTGCTTATAATGCGTATAGAAATATTTATAAAATTCGATGCCAAGAACATTCTTGTATCGATTATAAATGCGATCGATTGCATTATTTATTATGAGAGGAGAATTCGTCTTGTTGATTGATTTTTATCAACTGTTATATTCACCACATGAGCATTTCTTTCCTTATCAAAAGATCAACTATGGAGTTTCTGGCCGGTTCTTCTCCATAGATACTGCTTTCCGAATCGGTGGTAAATGTTAAAAATATGTTATGACGATTCAAAAGTGCTTTTATTAGAAGTCTAATTGAATAAATAAATATTTGAGTTTGAGTTTATCTAAAGCTGCACTGAAAATGTTTCAGTAATACGTAGATACACAATATTCACGAATAAAAATAACTTTATTACACTTATAAAAAAAAATCAAATCATGAAATGAAACCAGTTATGTAAAGTAAGCTATTGCTGCTTATAAATGCGAAAGTGTAGATGGATAGATATTATTCACGTCTGGATAAAATTCAACATAGATATATATAGAGGTACCTATCATAGCACAAAACATGGAACTTCGTGTACAATTTGTATGTGTCATTAAAAGACCGGCAAAGCTCTTGGAACTCTACCAGTGTAATAAGTTTTTATCTTAACAGCAGGTGGGAGTTACATGCTTTGCCAAAAAAAAACAAATACTTAAATTCTGTTTAAAAAATAAAACTTGATTCATATACACAAGTTGCTTTAAGAAAGTTGTTCTCTTTTGGGATATATATCATTTTGCTTTCATGTAGAAAGTAGTCATCATTTTAAATTGAAACTCTGATGCATGATTACAGATACTGAGATAACGAGACACAACTCCATAAAAATAATTGCAACAGTCTTTAATTTTAATAAACATACTGTACATTATACATCTGAATATCTATAATTCTGCTAACTTTAAAAATACTTCTGAAAAATAAAAATTAATATTTATTTTTGAAAATTGGTTCATCTACAATGGTAAACTGCGAATGTCTGCCAATTGCAAAGCGTAAGGTATAGGTATTGCCGCTCGTTTGAAACATTATACGAGCTTAAACTGCAAAGTTGCTCCATGATTTCTTTTACTACCCGACATCTACACTCAAAACACTATTTTTGACACCATTTATATAATCATTTCCATACATTTTGATGCCATAATACTCAAATTATCTCTATTAGACCCAACTACAAGCCCTTTTATCTCCTCCAGGTTTAGCCATCACATGCTACCAATGTAACAGTCACAACGACTCCCGGTGCTTAATGGAGAAGCTCCCAGACTCCCTGCGGCAGCCCTGCGGGCCCAAGGACACGATGTGCAGGAAGATCTCCCAAGTGGTCGAGTTCGAGATGAACGGCATGCCGCCAGACAGCCGTGTGATTAGAGGCTGTGGATGGGATGAGACTAGTTATAAGGTAATTTTACCTATTTCAATTACATGAATTATGTTTTGAAGAAACTCAGGTTAAAGTTGCAGAGCGAAAGAGGCTGATGAAGGTGTCATTTATATATTATACGTAGTATATTATTATTAGTCTGTGATATTATGTAAAGTTTTAGTTTTATTATCGATAGACATACATATGTCTATGTTATATGACTGCAGGGAATGATCCAACATTTCAAACTTCTGGTAGATGAGTTTGCGTAGCAGTATACAAGAGGCAGAATAGCTTTTGTTTGAATTTGCTCTTGTAGAGTAACCGGTCAGTAAGTTGCTTTGAAGTTGCTATTAGAAAGGGAATAATGGGTATTTTTACTATGTAGTAATAATTTCCCTTCATTACAATCTTCCCAAGAGCGTGCAGGATTTTGAATGCTCCAGATATTTCTTTTTTTACGATTCAACATTGAGAGAACAAGAAACTACAAGGGTCTGCTTCTGTTACTACTGCAATGGTCTAGCTAACTTATAACTAGAAATTCTAGTCTTATCTACCTTTTAAGAGGCTAATACACATATATTTGTTATTAGAATCTAATAATAAAAAGGAAAATCAGACCACTAACCTTAACCATTGTGGTTGCGATTTAAGTATTATCATTTCAACCTTCTTTAGAGTTGGAGAGTTGGTTATGTGGTTCCCAATACGACTAAAGATATATGTGGTTCATGTGTTCGAATTTATTAAGAGACAATGATTAGGTATTATTCGCTAATTGAGATGTGGAAGTATTAAATATTTCATTTTAAAAAATTCAGTACTTATCTTTATTTAAATAATAAAGCACAATGTAGGACTTTTAGGAGAGATCTAATATTTTTCTATTATTTTTCCGCCTTGTATGTACGTCGCAATAAATTGATATTATTTTGCATAGGCGAAGAGCTAGTGCAAATTGGTAGAGTTACAAACTATAAATGTTATTCAATCAATGAAAGCTGGTTTGGTTGAATTAAAACTGATAACTGTTTTTTTGTCTCCAAAATAATCTTGCATATATTTATTAATTAGTTAAAATTTCTTTCTTTGCTCGCATTCTAAACTGCCATTAATAAGAATGAAGTTCTTAATGCGATGGTATTTTTTAATCAAGACAAATAATAATTGAAAGTCATTGATTAGTTCGGTTTTTAACAATTGCAATAACGGTACAGAGATAAAATAACTGTTCTGCAAATCAATCACTATACAATGAATTTGATTCGGGTTATTCACTAAGACGAAACTAGACTTGAATATATAGGTACATCAAAAGAACTCATTAACACATAACCTAGATACTAAAGCTTAATTAA
>CAJQZM010037948.1:0-17571 GCA_907164665.1 Colias nastes | reverse complement strand
ATTTTTGTGTATCAGTTGCCGCGTTCGACGCGCTTCGCGGTAATAATATACTAATATTATAAAGAGGAAAGGTTTGTAATTATGTATGTATGTATGGTTTTCACGCATAAACTACTGGACCGATTTCAAAAATTCTTTCACAATTAGAAAGCTTCACTGAGCAACATAGGCTAGGTTTTATCCAGGAAATCCCACGGGAACGGGAACTATGCGGGTTTTTCTTTGAAAACGCGGGCGAAGCCGCAGGCGGAAAGCTAGTAGTACATATAAGAGATAAATTCATTATCTGTGGAGCCTAGTTCTAATTAACTATCATTTTTAACGAACATTATCAATTGGAGATGAATCTTGAGATCTGAGATGATGAATTTTTAAGTCTATTAACACGTTCGCTGCATTACGAGATCTATCAGATCCCTTGCAGGACTTTTGTTTTGTGCGTTGAATATAATCGTGTTTTTTCACTCCTTGCGGGAGGATCTAACTTGTAAAGTTCTTTAAGTATGAGTAGGACAAATATACATATTTGCTTCCTACTTAAAGCTGAGTTCAATAACATTAAAAAATAAATTAGAGATGGATTAGGTCCCTAACGCACAGTGCTGTAATTATATTCATTCCTTGCGTTAGGAGATATGTCGGTACTCGTGGAATCGTAGGCCTCGTAGACGCAAGAGAGGGAGGGTAGGCGGCGCGGGCGCTGCGTGATTCGGTTTAGTGTTGTCCTAGCATCGATGTGGGAGCTCGCTCGTTTTGGAAATAATACTCGCGTATCTAGGTGTTGATTATTTTTTATAAACAAATGAGTTCTTTTAAAAGAAAAGAGTGTAAAAAATCTATTTATTTTGGTGAGATTTCTAACAAACTCAAACTCAAACATATATTTATTCAATTAGACTTCTTCTACAAGCACTTTTGAAACGTCATTACATATTTTTAACATTTACCACCGATTCGGAAAGCAGTATCTACGGAGAAGAACAAAAAATCAAAGCCGGATTATACGTCCAGTATAATAAAAATTTTGGAAAATGTTCGGAAAACGAATTGTTACCATATGCGCGCAATGCAAGCAATCAATGTGCTTACCATGTTTTAATGAAAAACACTTTGCATAATTAATAAAACTATTTCAATCGACAACTGGTATATTATTTTATTCCCATCACTACTTACTACACATATTGAAGTATCTTCAGTTGCGGTACGAGATACAATCGATATCTAATTTTTTTTTTGGTATTTGTAGTTTATTCCAATGTCATAACTGCGTGCGAACCTAGCAAAATATAAAACAATAGACTATCTTTCATCCACAAAAACTTCAAAGTATATGTCATTGTTTTCTGGAAGATATAAATTATTTTCAAAACTGTATCTTTAGGAGACTGATTAGGTCTCAAACGCACCAAAGAGTTGGTAAGTTTCGAGATCTTTTAGGTCTCCAAAGCACCAGCTGAAAGTTCTTTGATAATGGTGGCGCAGTGAACGTGTTAACAAAAAGCATTCATGATTTTAGAGTCACTTTACATGTAAAGTAAAAGTCGACAATACATGTTTATCTTATATTATCGCATATATTTTATGCAGATGAACAAAAACTAGTAACTCATTCATGTGAAAAGATTCTAATAACTCTATTTACTTCAATTATCTACAAAGTAATTCCAGCAAAAATTATAAATGACTGCCAACTTAGTCGGTTTTAGGAAAAAAAACTAGGGTACAAACTACTAGGGTAAAACTGTTACACAAAGAATCATCAACAAAATACTCTAAATGTAACCACATGGCAAATTGCGAACCTAACAAAATTTCACCTTATAATGAATCGCGGTACTGCGAAGCTCAGCAGATCAATTTTAGGTGAAAGTTAAATTGAGAGAAATGGAATGGACGTTTTATAAAGTTTATTTTGAACCGACCGCGAACGGACGAGGTTTGACATCTTACGAGATCTTAAATTAAATTTCGCAATATTGTAACCGTTGTATTTAAAATACTGTAAAAATTTGTAAACGAACAATGAATTTGGTGAATAAAATATGTTTTGTGTGTGTTAAAAGATGTGGATAATTAATAAAATCGATTTATTAGTAATTGAATAGTGATAAAAAAGGGTGGATAATGCTACATTCAGTGATGAGTGCAGTTACCATCGTATTAAATAATTATAAAATAATGTAACTATTGGAGAGCATGAAAGAAATGGTAAGTACAATATTTTGAATCTATTTGAGTTTTGATAATTTAAATTAAAGGAAAAAGAGAGATTTAAAAGAATTTAATATGAAAGCTGTAGAAATATGGCATAAAGAAAATAAAATTGCTCAAAATCATTATAAATAAAAAGTGTTTTTAAAATCTATATATTATATTTTACCGAGAAATCAAGACATCGAAATACCGGTTAAATAGTAACTTCGGAAGTAATTGCAAAGTTTATATTTATTTTTTCATATTCATAAAATTATTACGTAGGTAACAAAGAAAGTACCTACTTCAATATTCTTGTTAAAATTATGAGTTCATGATTTCGATCTCTACCGGCTGACAAGAGAAACTTGAGCAATAAAGGTTCAAATATACATATTATACAAGTACAACTTGTATGGTATTCCATTGTATAGAACTATAGAGTACAATAAACTCAATGTTTTTTATGTATAAAAATCTCTAATACACGTGTGAATCTGTTTTTAATATTATTTTCCTATAGAAATTATAGTATGTGTGAGACCTAATGTAAATAATTAGAGTAGTTGATGAAATAGATTTACTATAAAATACTCATAAAGTAGGTACCTCTTACTTGTCATCAAACAAATTATTTTAATCATTCTGAATCCGATGTTTCAAAAATTCGCGTAAAAGTATGGAAAACTAGTTTTTTGCTTTGAAACGGCTGAACTGAGTGTAATGACACTTTATCTAGTTGATATAAGTTTGCTGAGCCTCATAAAAATGTCGTTTTATCTGATATTACGTAGACGAAGTTAGGATCAAAAGCTAGTAGTATAAAATAATTGTAGAGGCTCTCCATAACAACAAATAAACGCGGCAAAATGTGTTCTTTCATGTTTATCTCGCAAATTAAACACTAAAAACTTATTGATAGTAATGCACGATTTGATTCTTGTTAATTTGCCTGATATCAATAGATAAGGTGAAGATACTTCTATATATAACTATTGAGATCATCTTTTTTTAATAGATAATGGATCAAGTCTTCACCGTTGGATAGATACTGTTATTAATTCTTTCTGAAGAAATTGTAGGATTTAAACTTATACAGGACTATAAAATAGAGGTAGGTACAAGCCAGGAGGTAAAACTTAAAATCAAAAACATTGCATTACAGAAAAGGGATTATCCAAAAAAAATTGAATTCATTCAATCGATTAAAGTAGCTTTCTTTGTTGATTTACGCCTATACTGCAATAAACAATGGAAAAAATAACGGCGAAAGCGATTTTATCATCATTTATTCTAAGATTTTAGCAATAAATCTATAAACCAATTTAGATGTGGCAGTTCATCTTATATGCTGCCCTTGCAGTCTCCGTGTCTGGTCACGGCAGGGTTCTCCAGCCTCCGGGCCGGGCTTCCATGTGGAGAATGGGCTTCAATAGCCGCCATAACTATGATGATGATGGCCTGAACTGCGGCGGCTTCTACCGACAATACGGCACTAATAAGGGAAAGTAAGATGCTATTGAATGATATAAATATATTAATGTTATATAATGAGGAAGTGATACAATTCTTAATACATAAAATTAAGAATATTATGCTTATAATATTACGTGAAATTTAAATGTAAAAATCTTTTATAATTTTGGAATAATTTCTACAGACTTTTTCCAGCTGACAACTGAATATATCTCATGCTTATCTTATCCCTTATCCCTTTAGGTGCGGAATTTGTGGCGATGCCTACAACCTGCCCCGACCGAGACCCCATGAGCTCGGCGGTGAATACGGTCGAGGCACCATCGTAGACACTTACGAATCTGGTCAGATTATAGAAGCTACCGTAGAAATCACAGCCTACCACAAAGGATATTGGTACTTCAAAATTTGTCCCCACCCTGAAAAGGAAGCTAACCAGAAATGCTTCGACCAATACCCCTTGGAATTAGCAGACGGAGGCCAGCTTTACTTCCCACCAAAAGGCGGCAAATTTACTCTTAAATACCGTCTCCCCAAAGGATTGTCTTGCAAGCACTGCATCATTCAGTGGAGATACGTAGCTGGCAATAATTGGGGATTTTGTAATAACGGTACACAAGGTTTAGGGTGCGGTGATCAGGAAACCTTCGGAGCTTGCTCTGATGTATCCATTACACCAGTAAAGCATATTGATGTAGAATCCAAACCCGTGGAGCTATTCGCAGGTGAGAATCACGAGTAACTAACACGACTAATCAGTATGGCTCGTTGGTATGGCTGGTGTATTTGATTTGCAACTTTCGTTAGAAACGTGTTTTAAATTATTTACTATGAAGATACGAGAAAGTTCTCATTTCTGGAGATTTTTCGCAGTGCACTATGTAGTTGAAAGTGTTCTTAATTAACGTTTGTTTAGTAATCTTATGCAACAATTGTAAATTGACAAGTGGAGATTGGTTACGGTGGGGCGGCGAGAATTTCTCCAAGTTTGTTGTTTTATGCAAATTGCATTTTAATATGCCGGTATTTATTCAAATGAAAAATAGACGATGGTGATATAATATAAGTATTCATTATATTATACAAAAGTATTTTAATTACTTTAAAAATATTACATAAATATGTATTTTGCATTTATTTGAAATTTGAATTTACTTTACTGTTAGCTAAATGTTATCCGTATACTATCATTATCAGCTGGAGGCGTTAATAACAAGGTGGGCGGACATTGGATAGTGCAGATGACTGATATTGTATACCTATTAGTTATTACCTATGTACAAATGAATTGTTTCTTAAAATCATTATCACACAAGATCGTGTCTATTTTTCAAAATTAATAATTACTAATCTCCTTCAGAAGTAAGATCCGTCGACTTCAAAAACTGAGGCAGGTTTTCAACTCGTCTTTTTTGTGTAACATACCTATAAGTTTTTGATGATTATTTTTTGTTTGGTCCAAATCTAGCAAGCAGTAGGTAGTTAGTAGGTATATTCTAAAGAAAAGTAAGAAGAACTATGAACTTTGTCGGCGAACCAAACTAAGATTGTTTTGTTAAAATCTTATTTAATTCACGCTTACTATTGTGAAAGTTGCATAATATCCTTATCACTAATCACTAAATTGGCGGGTATCTTTTATGTTTGGAGCATTATCGACAATAATAAACATTATTTATTTAAACAATTCAGTCTTTGATTACAGCGTTGTATTTTATTACTTCCAAGATTGGATTTAGATAACCATAATCATAATCCAGAGAGCCTTAACCTTTCAAAACAGATTGTTTTTCTTTATTTATAACTTCGTTATTAGAGCTTAGTATTAAATCTCAAACTTAGTGGTGGCCAGATTATTTTATAAATAAATAATGTTTATAGTTATATTTTTAATATTATCTTCTATTACATATGTTTTATATTAAGAATCGTCATCTACTATTGTAAATATATAGTTACTTAATACAAATAAAATTAACTTTACATTTGATTAAATTTAATAGTTAATACAAATAAAATTAACTCTACATTTGAACAAATTTAAAATATTTTAGGTACTTACTAACACCTATAAGTTTTATTGCCACAAATTTCAGTTTTCAGCTAGAAGCCGATTGGGCTAAGTAAAGTATAAACGCACTGGAAAGCATACCTATATCTAAATAAGTTCTTCCCTAAAATACTTCATTCCTCAATTTCTGATCAGGATCTAGATTCTGTTCTAATCCTAATTCCTATTTTAATACAAAATATATATTATATTTTCATATATTACTAATTATTAATTACAATTAACTAGTAGGTAACCACTTGTTTAATATTGTCAAGTGCCAGTAGCTAGAAATATTTATGATGTAGGTATTATAGATAGGTGCTTCTAATCCTAGAATGGTAATTGCAATTTATATTTCCTATGACAATTTTAACTTCCTGACCACATAATTTATCACTTGAGTAGTTTCATACAGCTGCGGCATTAGCTACCAATTCACTTTTTTCATTCACGTATTATAGATTAAATTATTTAGATATTTACTTGAAAGTTGTAGAGCTAACACCATTTACATAACAAAGAACGATAGCAGCAAATCAAATAGATATGATCTTTCATTTGCTGAATTTGCCTTCATCCTGAGTGTCAGAGAAACTATTCATCATATTATAGTTAAATGTATGTAACTTACATCATTTATACAAACACTTCTGCCATAACAATGAGACATACAATCTGACGAAATGTATTCGTAATATTTCGAAGAAATATGAATCGACCGAGGATTAACTTAAATCTATATTAGCTATATTATATTGACCGCATTTTGAAAAACAAAGATACTCGTATAAGGAACAATTGATCATGAGGATATCATTGTTTTGGTATCGAAAAGGTAGAAAGTCGAAGGCAGGAACTATTCTTAACCTAAGTAAATGACTAAAGATTGTTACCTAGTGTAGAGTCACATCGCTCCACACTAAACATACCTTATAAAGTCCATATTTAAATCAACTCAAAGTTTGTAAAATAAAGTTATTACATTTTCTTTTTAATCAAATTTACGGTAGTAATTGGTGGAAGATTTTATGGGGTTCCCCTTTACTTGCAGATCGGACTCTACAGCCTACACGCGCTCAGTTTATCGAGAAATTTCCTATCTATTTCTATTATTAGTTTTATCATTTGCCAAATCTATTTCCTTGATCCTTCAGCGAGTAATTTAAGCAATAAATTCCCACCATTCAATGAATGTATTGATAAGAATGACACATGTAATGCTCATAGCAATGTGATTATCTTTATGTCGTGATATAATTTAGATAACTAGTTAGTGAACTTAACCTAGCGGCTGTTAGAAATTGACCGATAGCTTAAAGAATGAGTGACGTCACTAATCACTATATGCCATACGAATTACGATAGAAGTGCAATTTCATTCTTTAATGTTAATGTTAAAGAAATACATACCGAAAGTCAAGTATAAACATAGATACAAAATTGTTAAGGCTTCCAAAAGGAAGTGGCGCAATAAAGTAATTATTTTAACAATATTATAATAATTTAAGTACCTTATAGATGTTGATTCTCGTAATTTTATGAAAGCTATATAATTTTTTTATCGTAAACATTTACGACAAAATTATTCTATGATTCTTCAAATTATACGAATATAGGTACCTACTCGGAAGAATAATTTTCCGATTGATCCTTTTTATGGAGTGTAGATTTAGTTATTTATCGCATTGCACTGTAGGTAGATATAAATTGAATTGAATTGTCAATTGATTTTTAACACGTTTGTTCAAAAGAGGAGTGCTCTATTTTAGTAATAATTAATATTATACTACTTATAATTAACTATTTCGTTTTAGATTTATCTTAATGATTTTCTTAGTTCCTCTTTAAATTCTGAATTGGTTATGGAAATTTGGACGTAAGAAAGAAAGTTGGTGGTCTTATTGGTTGGTTGGTTCTATCAAAAATTTCAAAGTTATTTAAGTAGAGTTGTATAAAAATATCTGCAACATATCGAAGTACCTAGTTATAGATATTAATAACATAAAAAAAATCTCCAACATATCTATATAATTATATAATTTCACATGTAAACTTATTCAACAGGATTATACAAGCTGTTGCAAAAAGCAAATGTTGCGCCTTACACCACAAAACCTAAACGGAAACATCCATTCAGGAAGAAAAACCACCGAAAGCCAAGATCGAAAACTAAATCGAAAAAGAGGAAAAAGGTAAGGATATTTATATATCTTATTTTAATTAGAGTTTAAATACCAGATTAATACAATGGAAGACATTTAATAGCTCTACTTATTGGCACATAATATTATGAGGCTCCCATTTTCTACAAACTGCATAATATATTTAGTATGCATTTTCGTAATAGTAATGTGGATGTAGGTTTATGTCTATTTCCTATGTATTGTAATTTCCAACTACCAATGCAAAATACGGTTAGTTGATATGTTTGTTGAAATGTTACCATTGAAAGATAAAATTAAATGAAAAAAAGACGTGTGGCACTCGGGGACTGCCGCGGTAAAGCTATTGCATGCTATGCCTTCAAGCCACACCTCCGCGCCCGTCGGAGTGGGGAGCGTGAGGTTTTTTCGTTACGGAATTTCTGGATTCGGTCCCCGCGTTCAAGGCCCGCGATAGAAGCTATGCAATAGCTTAAATAATTACTAACTATTATTCTTTTACTTGTAACGAAAACCGTTTATAATTTGAGTGACTTTAATACTTACCTGAATTTTCTATTTTCAGACCAAAAGAGGCGATTCTTGGCTATCGCACTGGTTATAAAAAAGTTCCACTGATTAACTATTTGATAGTTAATGGGTCAAGAAGCAAATAAAAAAGAAAACGTACCAAATGAAAAATGAATAATTGTAATATTTAATAACTGTTATAATTTAATTAGGGTAAACGCAGCTATCAACGACCCATCGAAAATCTGAAGGTATTACCGACCTATAAAAGTAATTCGAAATTTAAACGTTTCCAGAACTATTCTAGCTATAGGTAGGCAAAGTTATACACGAATGTATTAATTGAGCATCGTATACTTTAACGTTAGAGTGAGTAACTGAGCAAAAAAGAGTTAAAATGCGTAAGTTGCTGCGGGGTAGCGTGGAAGCAGGACGTGTCGTACTGTTCCGTTGTTCCTTCGGGTAAGTACTGTGAGTATCTTTTTAAGACATTTACAAACAAATGACATCTATACTTTAATTTATATTACTAAATGTCAATGCATTTAAGTGTCAACTTTTCATTTCTTACAACATTTTATTAATAAAAAGTAATTTGAAACGATAAAACTTAAAATTAAAATGGGACGGTGTTAGCTTCACCAGTTTAAGTCGTGGCAGGTATCAACGACCCGTAAGTCGGCAATGGCAGCAACGTAACTTTTTGTTTTATTTTCTTTTATGTTATTATATCACACTAACACAAGTGGTTTTATGGACCAGTTTAAATCTAAGCTATGAGTCTTCATAAAAATCTATTAGCGACTAAACTTTTTTGTCTAGTGTTGTGTCTTTTAGCGTTATCAATTTATACAAAGTTATAATATTTTCGAGGATCCCTATCGAATAGTTACAGTAGTAAATCATTGTTTTTTTTTTGTTTAAACAATATGCATTTGTTCATATTTTGTATGACATTAATCAATTATAATCTATTTTATAGTCTGATGGTCAAATGAATTAAAATAACCATTTTTTTATGGGTCGGTAATACAATTTAGGTTTATACTTACATACTTTAATACCGACCCATGTGGGTCGGCAATAGCAACTATAGGAAGCTATTACCGATCGAATATAGATTGTTTAGTTTCTCATCTACAAATTCAAATTCAAATTGCTTTATTTGCAGAATGTAGAATAAAGATGTTTGTATATACAGATAATATTGATCCTTAAACATTCCGCTCGTAATTGAGCGTGCAAATATATTTTTATTACTTTTATGACATAATAGGTGCCTATTAAAAATTATATTTTTTTTAGGTTAAATTAACATAAAACATATAATTAGGTATATTTTTTCCAGAAATATGGAGCCACGAAAGCGGCGAAAAGTATTCAGTAAAACACAACTCGCCGAAGCAATCAATCAAATAGCATAACGAAATATCCTAGAGTTTGAAATCCTTAATTTAATATATGTACATATATTAATAGTATTATGTTGATTAATTTAAAAGTTTATAATTATTTAGTTCATTACTAAAAAGTACTCATTTGTTTTATTAAAAATAACTACAATAAAAAAATACGAATATATTTGCATTTTTATTTCATTTTATTAAGATCGGTAATCATCATCATCACTAGCTTCTATACATTCCATTGCTGGAAAAAGGCTTCCTCTCACATACGATCGGGAATAGCTGCATAAAAATCGTTAATAGCTTCACAGCCGTTTTTATGGGTCGGTAATAGCAACAATCGACTAAGTCACATTGTAAATTATTTTTTACAAGATAATCCTTTATTAGAATGTATTTGCTTCAATAAATACATTTTTTATACATAACACTAGCATATAAAATGAAATTATAAATCTTTAGAAGAACCAGTATACTTAAAAAATATGGTTGATTTTGAAATTGCCTTAGAGGGGTCGTTAATACCTGCGTTTACCTTATTTAACGATTAAGAATAAATTGTAATTTAACATATATGTTTTTCATTAAATCCTTACCTACTAAACATTTACTTCCCGAATTTCCTTAGAAGATAAGATACCTATAGACATACATAAAATGTGAAGTCCATATTATTGATCTTATAAGAAACAGGAAAATACATAGGTATTTTCTTACACATAGATAGATAGATAGATAGATAGATAATTCACACACACAAGATTTACAATAAACACAGTAAAAGACAAATAGATGCAAGTATGTATACAAATGGCGGCCTTATCGCTAGGCAGCGATCTCTTCCAGACTACCATTAATATTAACAGGAAAAAACATTTAAAGGAGGTGGGTGAGCAAAAATTATTGCGTTGGGAAAAATAAATTTTGACACAATATATTATAACGAATTTGCTCTAAAAGTAACACGAAGGAGCTTTTGCAATCATCAGTGCCACTAAATCAGTAATTAGAATATGCTGAGTAGTTGACAATTTTAACTAACCGATTACTTACGTTACTTGAAATCTGTCCGTTTGTAACGCTTTCACTGCGAACTCGCTAAACCGATTTTGGTGGAATTTGGCACGGTCGAAGGGTCAGCTATTATCTTGATAACATGAATTCTTCATGTTCTTATAAGTACCTTTATTTCTTCATTTATATTAAGTATTAGTAAATAATTAAATTATAAGTACCTTTGTTTTTTTCATTTATATCTATACTTATAATAAATCTGTAGAGAGGCCAATTCTGTACATGAAATATATTTAAAAAAAAACTATGAAGGGGTGATAAGGGATCGCTACTGATGCCAAAAATGCAATCAGTAAAATTTTTGTCTGTCTGTCTGTCTGTCTGTCTGTATATTCGTTATAGAAACAAAAACTACACGACGGATTTTAACGAAATTTGGCACAATTATTCTTCATACTCCTGGGCAGGTTATAGTATACTTTTTATTACGCTACGATCAATATGAGCAGAGCAGTGAAGGTAAATATTGGGAAAACGGGAGAAGTTACTCCATTTTTTAAGCTTCCGTCGCGTGTGCAGCCTTATTGGTTAAAGCTACATAGAAATCATGTACGACACAAATGTTCTTAAATTATTATTATTATATAAAAATAAATTCCTAGACAGCATATGTCTATCTTTTAAAATTGACTCACAATAACACGTGAAACTTCAATAGCTTAGCAATTCGGAGCTTTCTGATTATATTTGTCTACTCTTACGTTTACAACACTCTCATTCATCCCTAATTAAAAAAAGTTAACATTATTACCTATTCAATAAAAAAAGAATCATGTAAATCGGTGTAGAAACACCAAAGTTATACATGAAATACGCTATAAGTCATCGAGCGTGAATACAGAATCATGCCATAAGGATTATTTTTGTGTATCAGTTGCCGCGTTCGACGCGCTTCGCGGCGGGAGCTATAAAAAGGCGGCGGGTCCGCGCGCGAGCTTCATACAATATTGGCTTAGATCATTAATTAATAATTAATTAATAATGATCTAAGAATATTTGGCTGTTGATGCGAATAGACGTTCAGAGTGTTCGACTTTAATGACAGATTTCTTTTGTTGTTTTTCTATAGGTTTTGGTAGTGTTTGAGCATATTATTAGTTTACATTTTATCTATACTATCTATACTAATATTATAAAGAGGAAAAGTTTGTAATTATGTATGTATGTATGTATGTATTGTTTTCACGCATAAACCTCTTAACCGATTTTGATGAAATTTGGCACAGACAATCTTTAGACCCTGAGAAAGAACATAGGCTACCTTTTATTGCGAAATATGTACCACGGGCGAAGCCGGGGCGGACCGCTAGTTATTAATAAACATTTAAAGCAATTAATTGTTGAATTCAATATTCCTGTCACATAATTTAACAGTAAATTGCAAAACGACGATGGACGAAGAAAGTCTGTATCTAAGGAACGTCAGCTCCTATGAGTGCAATTTTACGTCCAAATTTTAAAACAATACAAGATTAAGAAAAGGAAAACACAAGGCGGTCACATAAAATAAGTTTTATGCTCCTTTATCGTGTTTCGATTGAATTGTTTTATCTTTTAATCGATAACTCCTAATCCTCTCATATAAATAGAATGGAATAGAAAATATATTCGCCAGTAATCGCAAGTGTAACAGGATTCCAATTTGCAAAAGAAAGTGTTTATCAAAATATAACGGTAGGTAAGATTCATTTGTGTTTTTTTGTATATTCATACTTTACTATATTAATTATTTTTATGTGTTAAACTAAATCCTTAAAATATGTATGGTGAACGTCGCGTTTGGTTTATTTAATAATCAACACAATTTTCGTGGTGTTCTATAAAATAAAATAAAAACGCAAAACATCCAAAAGCAAAAGCATTTTCAATTTCTTAAGTGAATAAATGTTACTTTAAATCATTTTAATTGTATCCACCCATCATCTTACAAGCCAGTATACAATAACAAATACAAAGCTTTTTAAATTCTTTAATTGCCTTTGGAAATGCTCATCGGATATTACCGACGCAAAATAATTTTACTACCATAATTCATAATATTATAAGAATTCTGATACGTAGTTTACGATCTCAAATAACATTTAGATGCTGTGGCAAACCCTCACTCTGGCTTCTCTAGTGGTGACAGTGTTAGGTCACGGACGGGTATGGGAGCCCCCGGGCAGGGCTACCATGTGGAGGGTCGGGTTTTCAGCACGAGCCAACTACGATGATAACGGCTTGAACTGCGGCGGCTTCAGCAAGCAATATGGAGCTAATAACGGAAAGTAAGTTGGGAGTTGTAATTGTGAAGTTTTTGTGACATGATATGATATTGATAGCAGTGTAGGTACCTAAGTATATAATTGTAACAATTCAGTAATCTTGACTGTAACGTCGCATAGAAGTGAGATCAATGCAGTTTTCCAATATACAATTTACAAAGGTACTAAATGAATGATAATTGGTAAGAGTCGTGTAGGTATTAGATAAGAAAAGAGTAATCTTCTTTACGTAGGTACCTTCTAAAGTTAAAGCTGACCGTCCTATAGATTTATAGAATCTATTTACGTATGCATTTTAATTCGATCCATCAATAATTATTCAAATAATAATGTACAAATTGGACACTATGCTTTAGTAATTATTACTGAATTTAAGTTACGTAGCACGATTTTTCACTCAAAATATAAAGCAGCAAGCTAGCAATGGTGATAAAAAAAGATCTATATATTTGTTTTAAGATGTGGCGTATGCGGCGACGACTACAGCATAACACCACCACGACCACACGAGCTCGGAGGCGTTTACGGCCAAGGTTCCATTGTAGCTAAATACTTGTCTGGTCAAATTATTGAAACATCAGTCGAAATCACCGCTTACCACAAAGGGCATTGGGAATTCAAGATATGCCCTGATCCAACTAACGAAGTAGACCAAGCTTGTTTCGATAAATACCCCCTAGAGATGGAAAGCGGTGGGAAAGACTATTACCCTCCTGGACTAGGTACTTTTACCGTCAGATACAGGTTACCGATTGGTCTATCTTGCGAACATTGTGTTCTTCAGTGGCTGTACGTAGCTGGTAACAACTGGGGTAACTGCGGTAATGGAACAAGTGGCCTGGGGTGTGGTGACCAAGAAAACTTCCTAGCTTGTTCGGATATAAGTATTGAGCCCGGATTTATCGAAGTAGATAGCATGCCCGTGGAAGTATCTCCTTAGGGCTGATTTTGTATCCTAGGTTACAACTCATTCGTTGAATCATGTATTAGGCAACCATTCCAAAGATGTGTTCTAACTACCGGTCTTTTGATATATTATATGTGACCTTTTTATATTATATCGTGTAATACTTTATTGAATGGATAAGATTTAACCAAGGATTGTAACTTGCCCTGACTCTTGACAAGACTTAATGCTCAGTATTTTGAATTTGAATTTAACACTGCCTGTTAATGTTGTTTATATTTATTGATACCTTTTAGCTGTGCTTTTAGTATTGTTCTTTAGTTACATTAAAGTTATGAAGACTGTTGTTTTTGGCATTTAATATCTTTATTGTTAACTTGGTTTAACTTTTCTAACACGGCGGTGTTTTGTTTTGTGATAATAAATGTTATTTTTTAAAAGCTTCATTTTATTTCAAAACACATCCTTAATTTAAATCGAATCAAAGAATATGTTAAACCTATAACCACAGATAATAAAATACTATACTAGGACCTACTATAACTCTTACAATATCCACACAATATCTTTCCACACTTAATCAATTTCTAAAATTATTAACTTAAAATTCTTCGTAAGCACCATCCTCATATTCAAATATTATGGTTCTACTTATTCAAATAATTTCAGTTATAATCGAGGTTTTATTACTTCGTTTATCTATACATTCATTACCACCAATAACATCACATTACAACTATATTTCAAATAAAAACAATGAAATAAAACACATTTCTTTCAATAGCTGTTTATTTATTTCCCTTTATTTACAAACGGGTTTCACTATCTACAATATTTAAGCAGTGATGACTCAAGATTGTTGAGTTTCCTTATACATACACGATAGTGCAATATTGCAAAGCTTTAGAGCCAGCGCGCACGAGCAACTTTGTCTCCGCAACTATTTTGTCTCTCCCATCAATTTGTATGGGGAGTTGCGTCGCTACGTGCGCGCACTTTCATACTAGCCCATGGGTGGGAGAGACAAAATAGTTGCGGAGACAAAGTTCTAAGAGCTAGCGCGCACGAGCAACTTTTGTCTCCGCAACTATTTTGTCGTAGAGTTGATGGGAGAGACAAAATAGTTGCGGAGACAAAAGTTGCTCTTGCGCGCTAGCTCTTAAAGCCCTTACTAATAAACATGTTCTATCTCCCTCTAACTCACGTAAAACGTATGAGAAGTAAAAGAGACAACTGCTGATATTGGAAAAAAATAGAATGAAGATTTTGTTTGTTTGTATGGTTTAATACGCCTATCTCAGGAACTGCGATTAAAATTATTTCAGTGTTAGATAATCAGTTTATCAAGGAAGGCTATAATATATCATTTCACTCAGACCAATAGGAGCGGAACAAAAAGCGGGTTAAAGTCCACAGGGCATAGCTATACTCTATCCACCGAGTCAAGTTAATACGGAAAACATAGACTTGTTTGTGATTGGTCAGCGATAACCGTTAATGCATTGTACAGACTACGTGTATATTTTAGTCTGATCGTGGTACCCGTACTGTGCAGACGCGCTCATATTTTATTGTTATTGTTTTATTTTATTATTTTTGTGTCGGGGGTTTTTTTGAATTATAATAATTACGTAAATTATAATGAAAATAAATGATGTAAATATTTTATTACTCTTGTTTTTTTTCCTTCACATTAAATACATTAATTTAATAAAAGCTTTTTTTTATTTATTTTAAGAAACTTCTACTAGCCCAATTTTTCACCTACTTATTATATTACAAAGGCAAGTGTAGTCATGGGAAGAAAGCTATTTTTTATTTAAGAGTAGCGCAGTGTGTACGTACATTCAGAATGGTTTACGCCCACTGACTTTTTTTGTCTCTGTCATTTGTATGGGATTACGTGACAGAGAGAGCGCTATATTAACTTGACTCGGTGGATAGAGTATAGTTATTCTATATTGTTCCGATATCATGTTATCTCATTCTCTCTTACATGAAATATTATAAGAGTAAAAAGGACGAAGGTATTAAAATAAACATGTTTATTAGTGTGACTGTAACAGTAAGTTTCTACTAGTCCGTGATAAATAAAATTACTTACATATTTGAGATTTAAGTAGATGACACTCTTGGAATACATTTTAAATTTTCTTTTTTTAAATAGTATTATATTATATGGTGTTTTGTGCAATTTTCACACAAATAATAATTTAAAAATTATTACCCATTTATATAATAGTATTTTTGCAGCTATATTTACTATACTCTTGTAGTTCTTATTTATTATATCCTACCCAAAGGTTGCCTGGTCGACATCGTTTATAAGCGACAAGGTTACCTTTTCTAACGATAGCCTCGTATAGAATTTAACAATTATTTATATTAATATCCGAAAACACAACCACATTTAAATTTTACTTTAGCGGTTTGCTTTTCATTGTCTTAAGAAAAAATGAAGTATTGCCTTATTTAGAATCACATTTTAAAATAATAAATGCGAAAGTGTTTGTCTGTCCGTGTATCACGTCACAACTGAGGAAACGATTACAGTAAATTAATAAAAATGGATACGGGAATAGATGTTTATTTTTTGTAGGCATATACGGGGCGAGTAACTAGTCTATTTTAGAACACTCATTTCACAAATGATTATTGCATTTATATTTGTCTTTGTATATCTAACAATAATACAATTTAAACATTCCGTAAATCCAATATTTTTCTAAGCGTGATAGGATTTTTAAAAATCAATAAGCATTAACAATGAACACAGCCAGCACCTAAGAGCTAGCGCGCAAGAGCAACTTTTGTCTCCGCAACTATTTCGTCTCTCCCATCAACTCTATAGGAAGTTGCGTCGCTACGTGCGCGCACTTTCTTACTAGCCCATAGAGTTGATGGGAGAGACAAAATAGTTGCGGAGACAAAAGTTGCTCTTGCGCGCTAGCTCTAAATGATCATAAACACAGTTTTATCTTGAGAGCATTAAAGTTTACATTTTCGAGAAGGAAATATTATAATTCTTAAACAAACGGTCACAATTAAAAAATAAAAAAATAATAGAGATTTTTCAAACACAATTTCTCATTTTTCGTTAAGAATTTATTTGGAAATAATTAAAACTCTTTTGACCGTAGTTTCGATAGTTTAATTTAACTATTACTTGTAAAATATACATAGCAAATCTTCAACTTTCAATATACTATATAACAGTGCATAAAATTTCAATAAGTGAATTTACATCGCCACAATTATTGGCACGGATTATAATTTTTTTTTTATTATTTAAAATTTCAAGTACTAAATTTATATCGCCACTATTATTGCGCGGACTATACATCAATTTTTTTTTCATTATAACCCTTTATTGCCCTAAGATAAATCTTGTATGCATTCTATACATCTACCGCCTAACAACAACATCGTCATCTATAATCGTAATTATCTATCTAATAATCTGAAATTTCGCAAACCTTTTTTTTTATCCAAAAATTTTACCTTACAAAACCGCCCTGCGGCT
>CAJQZM010037945.1:0-13878 GCA_907164665.1 Colias nastes | reverse complement strand
ATGCCAAAGTTTCTTGATGCAGCAAGCAATGAATGGGCAACAAATTAGGTAAATTCCATTCCTTTTTCATTAAAGCAATCAAACCATTGCTTGCTCCCACCATTGACGGACAACCATCAGTACACACTGATATCAACTTACTCACAGGTATTCTGTATTTTTCCATAAATTCTTTGAGAACATCCATAAAATCACAACCTCTCGTATGACCCTTCATGGTAATTATTGCTAAGAAATCTTCTTCTATGATTCCATTCATTGTGCAGTACCGAACAAATAAGGAGCACTGAGCCATAGATGTTATATCCGTACTGGAATCACAAGCAAGACTGAAGTATTTGCAGTTTTTCAGTTTGTCTATTACTACCTCAAACAAATTTTTCGAAATATCTTCAACGCGGCGCCGACAGGTGGTTTCAGATAACGTAAGTTTTTTCACTTCTGCCATTATTTGTTTACTATTTGAAAAATTTTTAAACAACGTTTCAGAAACAGCTATCATACACTCTTTTATTAATTCAGCATCAGTAAAGGGTTTCATACGTTTTGCCAGAATGTTACATACTTGGTACGATGCTTTTGTAATAGCCTCATTTTGTCCGACTGCTACCGTCATTATATTTTGTTGACGATGAATTGACGATTTTAAATAAGTTATTTTGTTCTTTCTTTCAATCGATTCTAAAGGAAAGGCTTCTATGAATGAACTATGCTTACTTGTGTAGTGGCGAAATAAATTGTAACGCTTAATTCCGACCACAGAATGGCAGTACCTTGCTTATGTCCACTTATAAAACAAAATTCTTCTTCCCATTTTTCTTGAAAACTTCTATTTTCGTCATTTATCTTCCTTTTAGTAGCACATTTAGATGATATTCCCGCATTTAAATGGCTGGCCGAAACGAGTGCGAAGTGTAAGCGCGGCGAGCGGGGAGTGGGAGGCAGGGAACACGATTCGTTTCTAAAACAAAATCGCTTGCACCGATGACCACATCTGTGCAAGCGATTTTTATGAGGTCCAATAGTAGTTAAAATAGAATAAAAAAAAAAACGGAAGAGATGTAGACCTTTTTGCATAACGTCTTGTTAAATGTTGTTTAAAAAACTAAAACTGCCACATCTGTGATTACAAAGAATGGTGACAGATGTCTGAACAAAGAGAAATTTGTAATGTTTTAACTAAAGTACACATAACCGCTTCTGTACTACAGAAGCGGCCTCTACAGAATCTGTAGAGGCCCACCGCTGCAAAAGAGAATAGTCTAAATTGACCGACGTACCTAGTTAACTATTGAAATAATTTGCTGTCGCGGGCCGCACGACTAACGGCCGCGGGCCACAAGCGGCCCGCGGGCCGCAAGCGGCCCGCGGGCCGCAGTTTGACGACCACGGCGTCTATAAGAATGACAAACTAGCTTCAGTAGCAGTAATTAAGGTGGATGTACCGACCGTCCCTCCATACATTTTTGATTACCTCTAAACACTTAACACAGACACTATTTCTTTAAAACTAATCATTTTATCACTTCTCTATAATGAAATGTGTGCGCGTTCGACCTTTTTAATCAATAATTTACAATATTTACTTAGAAAAACAACAGTAAAATACCGGAAAAATTTGACACTTCTACAGTAGTGTGCGTGACTTTTGCCAAGCGAAACACGACATAAAGCACGACATCTAGCGCATAGACTATATACTTATTACAGATCTAGCGCGTCAATGTCTAAACGAAAGGCGATGTTTAGACATTGACGCTAGATGTCGTGCATTCGCGTTCGTTATCTTATACATAATGAGCATAATTCTAATAAATCAAAGTTCTGTGTAAAAATTGAGTAATTTCATTTCCAATCGTTCAAAGAAAATAACAATAAAATAAAATAAAACTAATGACCTTAGAAACTATGTTTTTTTTTGTAAACAATTTATTACTCATTATTGTTCGTCCGTCGGTCGTAGGTCTGTAAACTGTAGGTATTGTACACTGAAGGTAAATGGTACTGTAGGTACTACTTTAGTTCGGCGTCGTCGTCGCGTCGCGTCGGCTTGATATAAAATTACATTCTTGATTTCATTGACACGCGCTATGATTTGCGCGCGGAATTTCTTGTGTTGTGAATTTATTTTTGTATGCTATGCATTTTAATTGATTCAAATTGCAATATTTCTCTAGTATGCATTTGAGACTATATTGTAAATTGTAATAATTGATCGTGGGTATAGTAATTAATTATTCTAATAACGCAATTAGTAATATATGTATTTTCGGTGGGATTCAAAACAAAAAATTGGCCCGTGATTTTTATGAAATTTCACCACATTGCAAATCACATCAATCATAGTTCATACACATGTATGACGAAAGTGATTAGTATTGTGGCTAACATTGACTCATCAGTTCATCACTGAAACCAGTGATAAATCAGTACCTATATCATATTGTGTTTGAATATTTTTAAACAATGATATAAGTATACAATTATTATAAATCGGTAAACTATCAAAGTAATCACAAACTTGCAAACATTGGTAAAATGTCCAGTAGTTTATGAGCCTATTCATTACAATCAAACAAACAAACAAAGTTTTCCTCTTTATAATATTAGTGTAGACAAACACTATGAATACGATCACGAATGCAAATTCGGGGATTTTCTAATTATTGCTAAATAATAATTGAATTCGTTTTGAAATAGGTACTCTATAATTTTTAGTGTATAAATAGACATTTATAATGTGGTGCTCATTTTTTTTGTACTGCTAACGCTATTGTAGGTACCTATTTTCGTTGTTTTATTTCAAGTGAACACGGCCATACAATTTTGTCACGAGCCGCCTATGATTGTAGGTACTTTTGTTAGGCTCCTTCGTCGTCCGCGTCGCGTCGCGTCGGCTCGAAAGTTCTTGATTTCATTGTCACGCGCTATGATTTGCGCGCGGATTTTCTTGTGTTGTGAATTTATTTTTGTATTATTATTATTTTTTATTTTTTTTTTATTTTATTGATTCAAATAAAATATTTCACTAGTATGCATTTGAGACTATATTGTATTATGTATAATTTATCGTAGGTATAGTTATTCTTATAACGCAGTTATATTTTCGGTGGGACAATTTGACCCGTGATTTTTCTGAAATATCACCACGTTGCAAATCACATCAATCATACACACGTATGACGAAAGTATAGTGGCTAACATTGACTCATCAGTTCATCACTGAAACCAGTGATAAATCAGTATATCATATTTTATTGTGTTTGAATATTTTTTAAACAACGATATATACAATATTATTATAAATCGGTAAACTACCAAAGTACTTCCGAATTTTCAGACAGACAAACAAGTAGTTTGAACACGCAGTTTTCTTATACTAGTAGCAAAAATCAAAACCATAATATTATGTTTACCTACTATATTTTACTAAAAGTCGAGTGCGTCGAAATCGTAAATAATAGGTAATATAATGTTTTTCACCTTCCTGGTTATTTTCCCATAGTAAATAGTGTTTTAGGTTTGTTGTTGTAGGTAGGAATAATAATAATTATTCTTACTTGTTGGTTATGAAATGTATATTGAAATAATTTACTTTTACAAATCATTAGTGATATTAGTTTTGAGTGAAAATGCTTGGATCAGCATAATATTATATGGTACTTCAAATACATGTTTTGATAAAAAAACAATAGTGTAATAAAATAAAACTGCGTTTTATTGTAATCAATGTTGACAGTTAATTCCAAAATTATTGATCAATAAAATAGTTTACACCAACAAATATAACTTTTATTTTTATAACCATCGTTCATAATATAAACCGTAGCAGGTGGCGTTTTGAAGTTCTGTCTACTCATACAGAAAAATGGAAAACTTGTTTTTTTTGTAAACAATTTATTACTCATTATTGTTGTTTGGCTGTGTGTTTGGCAACTCGAAGCGTGGTCGTCCGTCGTAGGTACTTTTGTTTTGTTACTCAGGAGGATAACCTCAGACTGTAGACACTGTAGTGATGTCAAGACAAATGTGCGAAAGACTGTAAAGTCAGACGCTAATTTAGAAGACGGGCTACCCATTGGGGCTGTTGAAATTGTCTGGAGATCCTTTTGGAACTCATCCATTCTGTGGTTAAACACTTCAAACATCTGATCAATAGACTGTGTGATGGATTCCATATTAGTTTTAGTGCAGTGGCAGTGTAAATGTTGTTGTTGAGGTTATGTAAATTTAACACTTTAGTTAACTACCAAGATATAAAGAAATGAGGATAGGACACAATAACTATTGGTTGAGGTATTTATAAACTCATAATATACTTTTAAAAAAATCACGTTTTAATAAATTTCTAGAATTAAATTAGAACAGCTGATTCAAAATAGCCTAAAAAATCTTAATAATAATAATTACGCTTCACAGCAAGAAGAAATGTACCATATGTACCCGCACAAAGTCGATATTGTGTTGCCTACCGTTCGACTCAATGGCTAGGGTTGTAACTACCTTTAATAATTATTACCAAACTAATAAACCGAGTGATGCGAAATAACCATAATTCTTTTAGAGTTTGATAAAATGATCAGGCAGGTATTTTCTTTAATCCTCTGAATTCTCGGTTACTAAATTGTATCGTTGAAATTATTCTTCGCGTAAATTTAATAAATAATCATATGGAAAACACTTTTCATTTGTTTTTTTACTTTCACGCCCAACTACTATACAATAATTAGTAAATATTTCACAGTGCAATATATTATGTAATTAATAATAATTATATATTTATGAAAAAATAATTACATCAGATTTAATAATCGCAATTGTTTTGAATGTACATATGAATAAATGATTACATCATAATAGTAATAATCACAATTGTTTTATTTCCCATTTGTTGCAACCCTAGCATATTTTCATGTAGCAGCAGAAGTACCTACACTGGCGGCGCGGCGGCATCGTGCGACATCAAAGGCATTGCCTTACTAGGTAAGTTTATAATGATTAACTCTTTAATAATTATTTTTGACTTTACTCATTTCTTTTATTATATAATTTACGTTTTACTTTTACAGAATCCGATTCAATGGATTATGAAGACGAGTCACACAACGCCATACGATAGTGATGATGAATGAACATTTCAATAAATGCATGCGTGTTTTTTTATGTTGTTTTGTAATTGATAAAGAAATAAACTAAATATTTAAATGATGATTTGTTATTTGCAACACAACTTTATATTTGAGATTCTTTACAAATGTATATTTAGTTTTGTATCATCAAATTTATAAATTTTATTCCATAGTTTTCAAAATTAAATGTAAATGACCATAAAAACATTAATAAAGTAAATCATTGATGTAAGGTCAGGGAACGTAATACATATATACATCTGACCATGTAGAAGCTAAGTCTTGTTGACTGCTGAAGTCTGTACGCAATGAAAATGTCTGCCGTTTCGAAAATAAGTTTTTAAGACCCTAATAAATAAAATATATGAATGGCAGATCTGGTCAAATACTTTCAAAATTGTATTTTTTTCAGCACTTTCATAAGTGTCTGCCAGAATGTTATCCGCGTGATAATGGTCTGCCATTGTTATTTTCCGATAGTAATAATAATCTATTTTCAAATATCAAAATGGCAGACGTGGTCAAATGGTTTCAAAGTTCGCCAAAAATTTCCACCTGTCTTACCTAAGCGCGCGCCCCGTCCACCACTCTGGGCTTAGTGACTCCTCATCTCATGTATAGTAGGTATAGGGGAATCAACACACAAAAATCCAGGTCTGGTCAAATACATACAGGTAGCTTTGCGCTAGCTCTCTAGCTATTACTTCTTATGGAGAGAAAACGTAAACATGTACCACGGGCGAAGCCGGGGCGGACCGCTAGTAAATAATAAAATAATAAATAGTGTATTAGATTTGTTATTGTATCTTGTATACCTACGAATAATTATTCTTACGTCTTGTTGGGAAATGTTCAAATACCTACCTATTGAAATAATTTACTGTTACAAATCATTAGTGTTATTAGTTTTGAGTGAATAGGCATGGATCAGAAATTCAGAATATAATATGCTACTAACTACTCAAATACATACATGTTTACACAACAAACACCACTGACCTCTATAACTATAAGTTATAGAGGTCAGTGACCGTCAGTGACAAACACTATGGATACCTACGCTCGCGAATGCAAATTCGGTGATTTACTAATTATTGATACCTAGTCATTGAATTCGTTTTGAAATAGCCTGTACTTTGTAATTTTTAGTGTTATAGACATTTATAAAATGTGGTGCTCATTTTTTTGTAATAAATCATCCCGAACGCTATTGTATTTTCGTTGTTTTATTTCAAGTGAACACCTATACAATTTTGTCACGAGCCGCCTCTGGCCTCTGGGTGAAATAAACAAGTCAAATGATTTTTGTTCTAATTGTATTTTGGTAGTAGTTTGTTTAGAATTTACATTACCATTGTTTAATTTTTACCTACTATATTTTACTAAAAGTCGAGTGCGTCGAAATCGTAAATATCTTTTTCACCTTCCTGGTTTTTTTCCATAGTAAATAGTGTTTTAGATTTGTTGTTGTATGAATAATTATTCTTAGCATAATATTATATCATAGGTATATGCTACTTCAAATACATGTTTTGATAAAAAAAACAATAGTGTAATGTAATAAAATAAAACTGCGTTTTATTGTAATCAATTTTGACATTATTTATTTCCCAAAATTACAACAAAATAGTTTACGCCAACAAATATAACTTTTATTTTTATAACAATCCTACTTGTTTTACATTCACGCCATCTAGACTTAAATCTTTATCATTTTTGTATACGTCTGTGTGTGTAAACGACCCTGTATGCAATGACAGATGTTATAATGCATTTTTTTACCGAATTGGGTGGATTTTAAGGCAATGATATGACATATTTCAATAAAATATAATATTTAGTAACCGCCATGACTATTCCTACGACCTTAATCTTTTCCAATTACGCAAAAACTCAAATAAACTAGAAATGTAGAATTCAGCGCCATCTAGCGGGACATTGGCTGGGAACAGATCGTAGCAATCACCTTAAGCCCGGTCGGAACGGCAGGAAGTGAATTGTTAACACCTACACTATTTTTGTGTTGTGCTAATTTGGGAACAGTAGTTTCGGAGTAATTGAAGTGCAAATTCGAGATCTACTGATATAAAGTTAATGTCCGTTAAATTAAGCGAAAAATAACAACTATATAACGCGTTTTTGCTGTGAGCCTTGTATTTTTTTTGGATTGCCCAAATGTACTGTGATTAAGTGAAACAGAAAAAATAATTTATGATTTATTTTATATGGTATTTCTCAATATCATGATGTACTTTTCAATAAAAATTAAATAAGAAGAAACTTATGACGCGACATGCATTCTAGCATCGTTGAAATAATGAACAAAAAAAGGTAAAACAAAAAAAAATATACAACTTACACAACATAATATACAATAGTCATAAAATATAAGCGGATGATAATTCGATTGCAAGGAGAAGTTTACCCAAAGAATTATTAATTTTCGATACTATTCCCTCTATAAATAACCATCCGATAGCGCGATCAAATCGACCCAAAACGCACCGCAACCATAAACTGTAATTTTGGGCAATAAATTGTACCAATAATCAAATAAATTGGCCCGTTACCTTCCCTTTGATGCCGACGCATTTTTCAATCAACGCTTCGCAGTACGGATAAAATCATAACTATACCCTGTACTAACTAGTCTACAGTAAAAACGCTATTAGATACTGAAAGGGTATTTAAGAATGCTTCAGTAGGAATGAAGAAGCAGACTTGTTTGAAAATAACAACAATGTTGCAAACAGACAGTATGGCTTCCCATCAGCATTGCACTTATGAAGCCTTACCATTGCTCTAATTCCGAAGATGACACGCTTTCATTCATGTAATCGTAGAATCGAAAATGAAGTCCCTTCACCCTCGCCCAAAACTCTCGAGCCTATAAACTATGAAATTTAAAGTCAAGCGTCTCGAATCGCGTTTCAACCGCAGCAAAGACCTGTAGACAATATTATGGTCGAATGAAAAACGATTTAGACCGTCCGCAGTGTACAATGACAGAGGTATTATGGACGGAGTTTTGCGGTTTTGTTCATAACGTTTTATTTATAAGACCACTTGTATAAGATCGTGTCGCAATTTGCAGGTATACATAAAATACGATCATAATGAGTTTTGTTAAGTCTCGAATCGGTAAAGGAAAGATATGATAAAACTTTAAAAGTAGGTCACATTTGCTTTCCCACGAAATTGTGTATGACCTCTTCAGGCTTCTTCAAATTTTTTTATTACAGACCAGTCGCATTTGAGACTAGTTTGACAGATTCATACATCCTATGCGGTCTAAAATTAATATCCTCGAAACGAGACGTTAAAAATAAGAGAGCTGCATATTCTTAATCCGAACATATGTGAAAATCATTCAGCCTAATATTAACCATGACGCAGGTGGCGGCCCCCACCCCACGGAGCGGTGGGTTATCAAGAAACTTTATACGAGGGGGAAGATAAAACTTGATATTTAACCTGATTCCTTCAGTATTAGGCGTTGTTCCAATATTTTTTATACATAATTTGATGTCTTTGTTATTGGAACTGATGTTTTTGAGTAGGTGGATGAGAAACTTACCTACTGTGAATTTCAAATTATGCAGTATTCTTGATAGTTCTCTTTGGATTTACGAATTAATATGATGTCATTGCCAGAAGTACACCATATACGTATAACCAAATAACGCGATATTACTTAAAGATCGTGAAGAAAAGACAAATCAACAAAGAGATTATCACATATACAATATTGGTATCGATTTTCACATTGATAATTTAGACATTCATTTAATACGATATTAATTAAGAGAAAGGAGGGCCATTAAAAATTATAAATTACACCAGAACACAGCTCGTTCAACCGGCCAGAAACGTTTATCATAATAAAAATGATATTAGGTCACAGTGGCGCCGGTAACTTAATAACACTTGGCACTAGAGCTTGGCAAGAAAATTATAGGCTCTTAAATATGATATCAGTATTCCTTTGACGTCATCGGACTTTGTTTTTCCCGTGTCTTCTTGGTCTCTCATCGCTTGAGCGTTAAAACTAAAATAAAATATGCATTATGTGGATGTTTTAAATTCGCTTTGGTTTTTCTATGTCCTTTTGGCGAGGGATCTCCAGTATATTTGGCAGAATCAAATCACAAATAGCCTATATAGGGGATATTATAGCACCAAAAACTAGATATTTTTATTCTCTCCGAACGTTAAAGTTACTTTTACGAAAAATAAATGGCAAGAAACTCTACTGTTAGTCTTAAAAGTCAATTTTTCAATACCTGCTGCTTACTGAGCTGGTTCATCCCAAGGATTTTATATAAAGTGTTGGTTTCACATTCTCTGTTTAATCAACGTTAGCTCCGCTTCATTTTTTTTTGCTCTGTATTAGCAGTTTAACAACCTTCATTATTTAAATGACGTAACTATGTAAAAAAGATCATGCGAAACGTAAATTTATCATTGAAAATGCTGGAAAAATTGAAGTCGTGGCAATAAATACAGAAGCAATTGAAGTAAATTGAATTATCAGCACACTATGTAAATTGTAATATGTATGTCTAATTATCTAATACATAGTCTTAGACTTCTCTTTAATGCGCGATTATGAAACACTACAATTTAATGTACATGTCATGACTGAGAATGTTTTGTATTGAAGTAATTAAAAGGAAACAATTATTACATCTAAATGTTTTCTATTCTCCAATCGTATCTCAAGCATTGATTATAAAGCTAGTTTTTGTTAATACACACCTATTATAATAGATTGCTTACGCCCTATCCGCTCTGTAATCATGACCTTACTAAATCTCAAATTTGTTGATTATGTTCCCGCCTCACCAAGATAATAAACTAAAACTAAAATTTTGAGTTCAAATTTGTGCCTCATTCTATTAAGAATTGGTAGAATATGGTATTTTGTAATTCATACACACATTTTCGAACAAAACTTTGAGCATAGACAACGATGCAACGGATTGAAGCAAAATCACTAATTAACTGCGACTAAAAAAAGAATCATAAAAACCCCTCACGTGTCATTAGACCCCACGGAGCTGAAGAGCCACATTCAAATAGCACCCTTATGAATGGTGAAATAGGGTTGAAAAACACTTGCAGCTAACCGACCCCCATAGAGAAAGGATTTTTTGTATAGCTTTTTGTAAATCTACCTGCGAACAAAACGCCAGCATGTTTACTCGTTCTAGGAACTTGCAAATGCGTTCGTGCGATGGATTTCGAAGCGTGGTTTTGATAATTACGATTTATTTGTGAATGTCCTTGCAGTTTCAGAAAATTGAATTCTAAAGAGATCGTATACAATAACCTAGAGGTAGCAAGCATTCCTTACAGATGTAAAATTTGTATGTTTTAGGTACGATGTAATCTCATGGACTTGTGATTAATTACTATTTTGGTGTAGCTCAATAATGTTATAATTTCTTTAGATTCTCCTTGTTTTAATTTCTAGATCAATGTCTGATTGTATTAACATTGTTGCTATTCATTACAATGTACAAGTGTTTCAACTTTCCAAGATGTCCTTTTTGTGACAAATGTACTAAACAAACATTTTTGTCCAAAACATAGGTCAGGACTCAAGAGCATTTCAATTAGTGTCCGGGTCGACCCGGATCCCGGATAGAAAGAACACAATGGGAACCGGTTGTAAAATTACGGATGCAACAAACCGGTTATTTATATTGCCTTATTTACTGACCTCATAATGTATTTACTATTATCTATCAATCATTTTTTCTATTGTTTGATGTAATTGAATATTTTTGTTTTGTTTTACCCCTAATACAATCTACTAGTTTGATTTGTTTACCAAATTAAAACATCCTAGTCCACTGACATTCTATCAACGCATTTTAGATTGAAAATCCTTTCAATCTAGAGGCCATAACCATCTACAAACCTACCCAAAGCCCAGACCTCCGGTACAGATCACGCCTGATAAGCCCGATCCTGAAGATTAAAGTATACACGACGTACAATACGTGCTCAGTAAGAAACTATTCACTTACAGCTACATTAGCAGGACGAAACCGATATCGATCTGCATTTAATCCCCTAATCCCAGGCTTACAGAACCCAATTTTGAACGACTCACTGAATGGATTCAATTTGAATTCGGTGCTTCGTTTCTGGATAGTCATTGGGCACCAATCATGACTCATAAATTTGTTATATGTCCAATTAAAGTATTTGTTTTCGGGCGCTCGCAGTTATTAAAGAGTTTTTTGGTTTTAAAATTTCATTTTTATTTTCGTTACGATAAGATATACTTAATTGGTATTTCAAGTGTAATATTTTTGGGTAACATAATAACCATCAATTTCATCAATCCAGGTGGGGAAAACTCTCTGGTAAACTCAATATAAACAAATTATTAACTGTGTAAGCACAAAACGCAACGGTGGTGTTATATTCCATATTTTTTGCAGATAGACCCAATTTTAAAGTATCAATTTTGCTGTCTTTAACCTAGTAAGTAGGAGTAGTTGTAGCATTTGTAATAAATGCCTTGTACAATGTAAATGCCTTTGTAATAAATGGCTTATTACCAGGATTCAAAATGGTACATAATACCTGAAAGATAAACTGGATATCCAGGTCTCTACGCTCAGTAGAGCCTAACACGTGTCGTTGAATATCAAACAAGAACTCACCAGAGGAAATTAAGTCTTCAGACTGGAAGCCCTTATTTTAATCATGTTAATTTATCTTAGAAACGTGATTATAATAATATTCTAGAAGCACACGGTGTTCAATATTCGTCCTCCTTAGTACTCATGTGCCTTCCACTGAACATATCGTGATGAAACATACTTCTAATAAATCTGTACTGTCATATTTATCATCACAATTCACAATACGTAAAGGGAACAACCTACTACCTATCAAGAATATATTTTTTACCTTGTATCTTTTTGTACGTTTTACCTTAAACCTAGTGAATAATTAACCAATCTTTCTTATTTCATGATCATATTCATCATCTTTTAAGTTTCCCGCTACTACAAGATGTAATTTCTACAAAAGTCCATTTGTACCAAGTACTCCGTTATCTGTACTGCCTTTATCTCATTCTCACACATCTGGTGAGATCAAACGCATCGGCCACACTTCACTTGAAGAGAGGAAGTACTTGATGGTATTTCTGTAGCTTCTTTGGGTATACAATATACATATTATATTGTTATGAAGGAAAGTAAGTCAGGATAATGTTAGTTGATGAACGGATCTTTGATCAGTTATTCGTTTCAAATTGGTTAAAAATTGTTAAATTTTGACGTGACAACGTCTTAAATTAGGTTGCGGCTGGGAGTCACAAAAAGTGTAACGCTCGGTAACGTTACGATGAGTCACCGAACGAGAGAGAGGCCCGCCGAATGCCTTGCGTCTCTCTCCCACTCAACTATGATCGAGAAAAAGACGTTGTCACGTAAAATCTTCGCCCGTAAAACCGACTTTACAGGCAACCATTTTTTGTTATTAATATTTATTCGCATTTAGATTTAACACATAATTGTTAATTGTTATAATATTATCTTGGACTTATATTAATCAATCAATTTATCCGCATTAGCGATTTTTTGAAGTTATACTTCTTTTGGCGCGATGGAGAAAAATGATGAGAGTGAATTTTTACGATGCGCGCGCACACCGACACCTAAATTTAACAGCATGAAGTTAGTTCTAGGTGGTATGAAAATTGATAACTATGTTCAAGTTGTATATTCTAGTATTTTTTTTCCATACGCCAAAGAAGTATAACTTCTAACGCGTGTACATTAGTACACACACTCTTTTTTTTTTCATTTCTCTTTCAAGTTGATTTTTGTTGTTAGTTCATAGTTCGATTGTTTACTATGACTATGACTTCAATTAATTATTTTTTATTCTTCTTTCAGGTATGTCTCGTATGTTGCCTTAAAAACATTTGCGGAGTAAGTTTATTCATAACAATAAATCAAGTTGTTTTCAAAACAATTTAAATAATAAAAATATACCTCAAAAAGGAAGGAAAATAAATAGTGCACAAGGGAAAACGATACGACGTAAATCACGTTTATTTAAATATAACTGAGAATTATGTAATATGATAAATAAATATCTGTTTTGTAATACTTTATGACTTTACCTGTTATTGATCTCAATCATCTGATATGCAAGGTTAAAATGTAATTTCCTTATAGCGTTTTAGAGCATTTGCTTCACATACGGGTGATGGGCTCGTTAAAAAAATCCTGTTTATAACTTGTATTTGTAAAAACTATAGGAATCTAGGCAAAAAGAGCGTGTGTGCCGAACATACGTATTGGGAGTTAAACTTTTATTGCCAAGATTCAAAGCTACCGAAATCGTCGCCTTACTTACACATTATAGAAAATAACTTTGTTGAAATAATAGTTACTTGCATTTTTGTTGTGATACCTTGGACCATCCTTTAAAAATGTCTGAGCATTATCTAAAACGCTGTTTATATTTAACGAAATTGGCTTGAATATCAAACGCATGGGTTTCTCTAAATTTAACTCAAATACTTTAAACCAATTCCTTACATTCTAGACACTTTTGAAGATTAATGGTGTCTTTGTCAGGATTCCGTCAGCCAATTTTTTGTTGGACGCACAAATAATTAGTAAGGATCAAGTTAAAATGGACGTTGGCTATGTTGGAATAGAACATATTCAAACTCAAACTCAAACTCAAACATTTATTTATTCAATTAGAC
>CAJQZM010037944.1:371-20825 GCA_907164665.1 Colias nastes | reverse complement strand
TTTTTGAACCACGACCTTTTCCAGGCGTGCGCCATACTCCGTTATTTACGCTAGCTTCTTTTTTAATACGAGCCAAAGTCACTCTTGAAACCAATGACTCTATTATACTAGTAGACGCGGCATACGCCAACATCATTGCACTAAAAAACAGCGTAATTAAGAGGCCATATCGATTTTAGAGTGATTTTGACTTGTTTCTGTAATTCTTTAGGCGCTCGTTTAACAAAACTAAATTAGTAACAATGTGTTTTATTATCTTAAATTAAAGATTCATTCAATATCTAAAATATGCTCGAGACAATTTATTGATATTCATTGTCCAGTTTGTTTAATAGCCAATAACCTGAGGCGTGTTTCAATTTTTTCCATGCGGGACGTTCGTGTCTTTGTAGTTTACACGGAATTTAAAAGAAGAAGTTTTCATATAAAATATACAACAGTAAAGACACTGAGACATCCTAAAATATGTTCCAGGCAATTTAAGTACTTTTATTCAAAAATTCAAAGAAAATCTAAGTTAAAATAGCCTTACTTTGATGAAATTTTATGTGTATTTGGCGTCGAATTTCTAAAACATACAACAGAGTAAAAAATAAATAAAAAATACACATTAAATGATAGATTTATGCTTAAAAATTTGCAATCAAAAAAATACATATTATATGATTTATGAAAGTAATGGAATATTTTAAAGTTCTCTAGAATTTTCGATTATATACGGGAGCGCAAACGCTGTTACGGCAGACCGCGCTCCGCGCTTTAGGGAGTAGGACGTGTTGCGCTGCTCCGTCAGACACAAAATTACTAAAGTACGTTTTTCCCGCGCGTAGTAGTCGGGAAGCCCACGATACTAGATTATAATTGGTGGAGTAGACGATAACGAGATAATAAGGTCCTATAATGTTTCCACTTTGAGCGCTTTCAGCCTTTGCTACTCGACTACACGATGATCGCGTTCAAACGTAAAAATACTAGCTTTCGTCCAGCGCAATTTTGTATTAGGACTCTTAATACATACCTACTTACTAACGCATTATCACCAATACAGTTGTTCTCTCTTTCACTCTCACGCACGAGACATAATACATGTCTCACTCATGTACTTCGTAATAACAACTGCCGATTAAAATATAAAAAGAACGTCCAGCCATGACGCTGAATGGTGCGTGACTAAGTGAAACTCGGGCACTTAGCTGAGTTTTTTCTTGCCAAAATAGAGAGCGGGTAACGTATCTATATAGCTTTTTTATATAATATCATAGCTTGAAACACCTGAAAAATCATATTCTGTGTAAGGAGAAAACAAATAAACAAACGATCACACCTTTGCACATTTTAGTACATAAATATAAATTACAAGAAAAAAAATTAAATAAATACAAGTATCAACTAGTATTACATACCGGTCATTGCGGATACTCTTTACTAATAAGTATAATATAATCATGCATACATATTTATAAATAGAAATATAAATGCAGATTGCAGGGCAATGAAACAATTACAATAGCTTTGCAAGATATTGTATTTTTTATCATTTACAGAATCCGTTGACAGCGTGACGTAATCGCAACAGTAAATAAACACAACACATTGTGCTTTTACAGTGCACAACACGTCGCCATTGCAATCGAACGTAACAGCAGAGGACAGAAAAAATGGCGGGAAAAGTTGCCGTTGTCACCGGAGCAAACAAAGGATTAGGTTTCGCCGTCGTTAAAGGATTATGCAAAAGGTTTAACGGTACGGTCTATTTAACCTCAAGGGACGAAACAAGAGGATTACAAGCGGTGAAAAAATTGAACGATTTAGGATTGACACCATCGTACCATCAACTCGACGTAAGTAGCAAAGAAAGTGTTAAAGTATTTTCCGAGTTTATTAAATCGAAACACGGTGCAATCGATGTTCTCGTTAACAATGCAGCAATCCTTGAATGGGAACAAGTTTACCCAGATTATGAGGCCGCCAAACGTAACATTGACATAAATTATCGCAGCCTATTGACAGTTGAAGAATTCTTATTCCCTCTGCTAAGAGATGGCGCTAGAGTCGTAAATGTTTCGAGTGCTTGCGGTCACTTATCCAATTTGAAAAACAAAAAGTGGTTGGACATGTTGCAGCGAGAAGATTTGACTACAGAGCAAATAAACAATTTTGTTGACGAGTATTTAGAGAGTATAAGAAACGGAACGTTTAATAAAAACGATTTTGCGGATGAGGGAAAACATGCAGAACATCGTGTATCGAAAATAGCCCTTACTGCTCTTACTATGGTCCAACAGAGGAAGTATAGTAACGTTTCGATAAACGCAGTTCACCCGGGTCACGTAAAAACTGATATGGCGCAAGGCGGTGGTGAACTTGAACCAGATGAAGCAGCGGAAAGCATTTTATATTTAATTTTAGACGCATCGCCCAACCTAAAAGGCAGCTTTTTGTGGTACAATAAGAAATTAGTTGACTGGTTCGACGTTAACGGTGAATTTTATTACAAGCATGAATGTGTGGTGAAGTAAGAAATATTTACTTTTAATTAAAATGTGCACGTTTGTTTAAAATATTTATATTGTATGTATTTAAAAATAAAATCTGTACCAGCCATGTATTTTAAGTCCTGAGAAAACGGAGTTTTACGCATGTATACCTACATAAACTCATGAAATGGACGTCTTCAATTATTAAACCCCTAATAAAGAAAAAGTATTATAATATGCTTATTGTGTTCTTATGATTTACGTGTGTCTTTATAAAGTCCATGTAGCCGATCTTTGAATTGACCTCCAATAAATTTAAATATTTTATGAATACTAAACTGGTAACCATGTTAAGATGACTCTGGGTCGTAAATATATTATTTTAATATTTATCGATAAAGTATCGGTAATTGATTATTTTCATAGTTCCTACTCAATTCCTACCTAATTTAAGCGTGAATTGGAACAGTGTTTTGACAACCGATCGAACTTGACATGTGCTTGACATTAGTTTCGTACAGTTTGTTAAAAGTGACAAATGACAGTTTCACCAAAATCTATTCCGTTTGTGGGTGTGCTATCCTATTGGAATTTAAAATAAATCGAGAAATCGAAGTTTATAAAATCGTTAGTACAATTTTAGTGACTGAAAATTTTAAAACAGTATAATTATAGATCGGCGCTTCTGCTAATTTTTCACCAACCTGTTAGGTAAGCGATAAATTAATTTAGTTTTATTAGATTTTAAAGTGCGACCAAAGGAATACGATGTTTAAAGAAATATTGCACATGTGAGCGATATTATTTATTATCTGTCAATGTATCCGAGATCTGGTGTTTATATGCTATTTTATTATATGCATACAATTTATCGAATGTATTTGGGTGCCAAAATATATCGCCTCGACCCTGACCAATTCATTAACATTCTAAGAATGATTTTGCGCAGACTGATGAATTTCTAAAGTGTAGTGTCTGTTAGAAAGTGTTTTAGTGTGCTAAATTGTTTCACCTTGTGTATTATCTATTAATAACAAACATAAATGTGACTACTTCAGCTGGTGATCTGTTTGTAATAGAAAAAAGTGTCCTTGACTCAGTGAATGCAATAAATGTGAATGTGCTATATATGAAATAATAAAGAACATATTTTATAAAAATAGCAAGCATTTAAATATTCAAAATAATTGAATTAAATAGATAGAAAACAAATATGTACTCTGGAAAGTAAACCAATGAAAGAGTTTTCAATTTTTACCATCTAAATTCTAAAGTATACGGCTTAGCAGCCATATATTATTATTATGGCACATAAAATTCTTCTATTATGGATAAAATGAATACATTAAATAAAAAAATTGACTACTTCTAATGGCATAGTTAGAACTTAAAATAATAATCTTTGGAGGCAAAGTCCACGGAATATTTAGAGTTATTTATAGAAGTGTTTTATAAATTTCACGTTATCAATAAACAAAAAAAAACTATTACTATAAAAATATGACAATGATTTTCATTTAAAAGCCAAATGTAAAGAGTGCAATCATAGCGTTGATTAATAAAATTAATAAAATATGCAAACTAAAACATATATTCTAATGTATAAACATTAAAATAATATATAATGTAAACTCAAAAGAGGCGCTAAAACTTCTACTTTATTAACCAACTAGCTTTCCGCTCGCGGCTTCGCTCGCGTTTACAAAGAAAAACCAGAATAGTTCCCGTTCCCGTGAGATTTCCGGGATAAAACCTATCCTATGTGTTAATCCAAGTTACCCTCTATATGTGTGCTAAATTTCATTGTAATCGGTCCAGTAGTTTATGCGTGAAAACCATACATACATACATAATTACAAACCTTTCCTCTTTATAATATTATAGTATAAATTATTATATCATAAACTATGTACAGTGTAAACTCTATATAACGTCACTTAAGGGACCGTGCATTTTTCGACGTTATAGAGAGTGGTCGTTAAATGGAAAGAAAGGGAAAATTGCATGATTGGTCCCGAGACAGGAATATTATTTTGACATTGCCTATGAAACCATGTTATCATCACTTGATCAAGGTCTTCATATTGAGGTTTCTTCAATTTTTTGGCAGATCGTCCATCTTCTTCGGCATGCAGAATTTTTTATTTAACGTGTAACTAACGAAAGCCAAGTAGTTGAGGTGAACATGTGTAAGTTCATTCACACAACAAACAAACGACTGCATTTCTTAGAATCTTCGGTATGTCAGTAAAAAAGAATGTACACAACTACATTTTCATTGATTTCGGCAACTTAGTCAGTACTTCCTAGTAATTGGTAATGTCTTATTGTGGTCGTTAATTAGAGTGAGCGTGATGCTATATGGAGTGTATTATTGTATAGACAACAATATAAACCAACCAAAGTCGAGAAATCTTGACGTTATACGGAGTTTGACGTTAAATGGAGTGTCGTTATATAGAGTTTACACTGTATTTGAAATAAAACATAACTCTAATATATACAATAAAACATAATTAGCATATACTTGCTTCTTAATAAACAGTAGTGTAATTTATCTCAATGTAGTAAAATTCTATCAAAACTAAGTATCACTACTACCTAAACATATAAACTATTTAAAAATTGAATGTACCTCCCAAAATGAGCATATAAACCGTGCAAAAAAAAATAGTGTAATTCGTCTATAAACTAAAGAATATGTTTCTACCCAAACCATAAACTAAAGAATAAGTAATACAATGGTTCTAGTGCGCTATATACATACAATGGCGTCGTTCGCGGCGCAAGCGGCGCTCCGGTCTCGATGGAGTTCACTGATAGAGTCGACCAGTGTGGACGTCCCCGGGGAAGTGACCGATGGTGTCCGATCGGTCGTCGGATGGCTGAAACAGGCACGGTTTTGTTGTATGCATGTTTCGCTTTGTAGGATGTTTGTGCAGCTACATGTTGTTTTACATATATTTAGAACTAGCTGTGCGGTTTTACCCGCAGTGCTCCACTCCTGTTGGTCTTAGCGTGATGACATATAGCCTATAGCCTTCCTCGATAAATGGGCTATCTAACACCGAAAGAATTTTTCAAATCGAACCAGTAGTTCCTGAGATTAGCGTGTTCAAACAAACAAACAAACTCTTCAGCTTTATAATATTAGTATAGATAAATCGGAAAGAGTGAACAGGTACCTTCTAGGGAACCGTGCTCCATCTAACATCTCAGCTTACCATCAGGCGAGATTGTTGTCAAGCGCTTCCCTATCATACAATAAAAATATAAAAAAAAAACCTTCTATGTACGGTAAACTATTTATTTAGTCATATAGTCATCAGTATGGTCAATATTCTCTTGTTTACAGTTTTAATTTATGGTAAAAATCATATTCTTTAAAGTATAATAAACAATACATTAACTATATAAAAACAATTTATTATAAATAAAATGACATTATAAAAATAGATTAGTTTGGTTCAATTGACCACAGCTTGAACAATAATAACAACTTAGGGCGTATTCAGAAAGAAAGCTTGAAACTTATAAGCGCTTATAAGCGCATATCGGCGCTTGTCAGCGCTGTCAACCCGCGCAGGAAAATATATGAACATGACAAGCGCCGATAAGCGCTTATAAGTTTCAAGCTTTCTTTCTGAATACGCCCTTAGGTATTGATTACGATGTTGACATTTGGAATTATTGCAAAAATAATATAAAAGTTTGTTTGTATAAAAAATTGTACCTGATAGAATTAAAACTAAATTGGCAAATCATCAATTCTTAAAAAAAATATTATATTCAAAAATATATATCTCACTAGCTGCGCCCGCAGACATAGTTCTGCCATATTGTCCATAATATTACGTTTTGACTCTCCATAAAAACCTTCCTTGCGCCTTAACAAAAATGTTTAAAATGTTATAGCTGAATAGGCTAAGCCGTTCTCGACTCGTTCGCTTAGCAACAGATTTGGCGATTAATTTTTATTTATATACTTAGACAAGTAAGATAGATATGTATAATTCAACATACGCATGGACAGCATTCACAGCACTAGTATTTATTGTAATATAACATTAAATACTAAATTGCATGATTATATTAGCACCTCTTTACACTGTCTTTTATACATTTTATTATGTAGATCTATCAACACATACCTTAAATCTATTTATTTTAGCATTTAAGTTAGTTTAAATATTATTCTAATAATTTCTCAGTTACAAGTGCAAACAGCTTTTATTTCAGATTATAAGTTTAAGCTTATTATTAAATGTTTGGATGTTTACAGTATGTCTTTATAAAAAAATATTTTGTGATTAGCTTGTTATTACAATATCATTGGATATTTACTGTAATTTTTTTTTTATAAAAAATATTATATTTTGTCATAGAATTACAAAGGATATTAATATAAATTGAAATTTATTGAGTGTGTCTGTCAATTAGGCGACATGATGCATAGGTAATGAAAAAAAAAAAGTAATTGCGAACTTTTTTTTGAAGTCGGTTGAAAATATCAATAACTCTGCAACGGGAATTGAACCCAGTACCTTATTCAAAAGGTCAAAAAGAAAACCCACTACTAAGTTTAAGTACTCTACACAAAGTATATACTCCAGAATACCTCAAGGGGACCTTTGAAACGAGATGCCATTAATTATCTCTGAAAGTTTATGTAAAGAATAATTTATGTACATAAATCTGACGGAACTAAAATAAACCCATCGTTATTAAGTGGACAAAACGTGTACATGTGTACGTCCCTCTCTTTCCTTTTTGTGGACAGCAACACATCCACTTTCCAGTGGAGTGGCTTTATATGGGCGGCGTGTATCGCTTAACACCAGGCGACGCGTCTGCTCGTTTCCTATCCTATAGCATTATAAAAGAATGTAAGCACAAAAGGCAATTTTCGAGTGATATTCTATGTATAGCCGAATGATAAAAACTACAGACACTACCCGGACCCGTAGCTCTGTTTAGTTTACGATAGCTTTCTGAAACTTATTTCCCTGCTCGACCATTTTACGGGATACTATTCTGTATATAAACTCTATCCATAGGTCTGTTTTGTGTATGATAGCTTTCAGAAACTTTATTCCCTGCTCGACGATTTTTACGAATTTTGAAACACACATTTCTTCAGTGCTTTTACTTAATCGTTTGCAGTTTATTTTTATATTTCTATAATTAATTGGTTATGTCTCAGCAGTATATGATTAATGGAATCTTATCGCATTTTTTTATTGATCTCTTGAGCTTCGAACGTGACAGGGACAGGAAAATCACCCAAGTAGTACGAGGACTGTTATTTTGTTGCCGAATTAAGAAACTGCTTGAACACATGAATGGTTCCCATTCCATACTGGCATTCCAATTTACAACATACCTAATTGTTATTTCCCATTGTGTAACAGGCGCAGTTTGGCAAGGCACCTAAACGGAACCTCTTGTCTATGAATAAAATTTACGTACCTTGTTATCTTTATTTATGAATTCATACATGTTTTTTTTGTCACATTGGATTGCGTATCTGCGGCTGCCTCGCATACTTTTATAAGCTCTATACTTAATAAAATAATATGAGATGGATCACAATAGTTCATAAGAATATAACCCCAAACTATTAATGATTCAGATTAACAATAGGCACGTCTTATTTGGAATAGGATTTCTAACAATTCATAAACAAAACGAAATGAATAGCGATATAATAAAAAAAAATAACTATTGACAAATATCAATGAATCATAAAATATCGATATTCATGAGAATATCACCAAAATCAATGAATGACTAAACTACACCTAGCTACTAGTTATTATTCTGTGACTACACCTCTTTTTGGAGGATGGAACAAACCTAGATAAACAAACCAGATAAACATATTAGAATATCACCATAATGTACCTACAAGGTATAGCGTGTCATAACCAAAATCGATATGATAAACATCTCACCTTTAGTATGGTCCTACCCCCGTACCATGCCTTAGAGCAGTATTATTTCGATCAGTTATATTTTAGATCGTCTAGCGCCATTTCTTTCCCTCACTCGAAATAAAGCTGTTAAAAGACATCATGCATGGTTACTGGGCATAGATACTCCAAAACAGATACCATACCAACTGATAAGAATGCAGTGAACCGACAATACTGTCCAGTATCTATTTCCGTAACAATTACCTTGACATTGAACGGGAAATCAAATCGACCTTGCGACCTTATTGTTATGTTATACAATGAATGTGGGGCGAAAGTTTCACCGGGGGTTAAGTGTGTAATAAACCCTTTGAGGTGCTAGTACTTTGTGGTAGCAGCTTTAGTCGCTGCCAATAAGAGCCTACACGAAAGGTCGTGGTTTTATCTTTATTATTTATCGAATAAACTGTTATATAATAACACGCCATTATAGTTGTACCGCTCAGGTGTTTGGGAAGTTTAGAGTTGGATTCTATAAAAATATAACTATTTAATTAAAACATTTCACACAAAGTGCTTCATAATACAGTAGCACCGCTATAAGTCGAACATCAAGGGAGACGCCAAAAAATTCGAGTTATAGAGTTTTCAACTTATGGAGGATTTCGACTTAGGCGGATTTTGATTCGACATAAAGAGTTTGAAATGAAATGAAATGAAATGAAAATTTGAAATGAAAGTTTGAGGTTTATTCTTATAAATTTTGAGTTAGAGAGGTAAAGTACATTAAAATTCAACTTGCAGAGGTGACAAACATGTTTTTATTTATTATAAATCAACATTATTTGAAATCATTTTAAAATAAAAAATATGGCATTAAAAAAAGTCAGTATTTTTTTTTTGCTTTAGATAATTTGGTTGTTCTCTAGCATTGTCTAATCTATAAAGAGCAGAAAATTCTTCTTCTTCAGAGATACTGGTTTGCTCTATAAAATTTCGTAAGGTATTCAATGCGGTTCTTGCCTATGGAGCGCATACATGTACTATTCACGTCTTCTATGTCATCTTAATCATTAGTATCGGTTTTCTGAGCTACTGAATCGATAATTTCGTCATCAGATACTTAATGCAAATACGTGTTTACGTGAGTCGTAAATTAATTATCGTATACTCCTAAAATGTTTTCTAAGAAACAATAGTGTACTTGCACTGTCGGCAAGTTGTTAAAGTCGGTAACTTATTTTTGTTCGAACAATAGAGGTAATAAATTCCAAATGATCAAGTTATAAAGGTTGTAAAATAAAACGTTGTTATGTTCGAGATACAGAGGTCAAATTTAATTTTTCGAGTTATAGAGTGAAAATATGTACTAAAATGGCTTGGAGGGACTCGGTGATAATTTCGACTAACAGAGGGTCAAGATTTCAAGTAATGGAGGTTTTCGGGTTTGAAGGGAAGGGAACAAAACATTTTTTCGAGATTTGGAGGTTTGTGACTTATCGAGGTTCGACTTAACGAGGTGCTACTGTAGTATAATCTACGAGTTTACTTGCGGTATTCACTATTCAGGAAGCCATTTAGAATTGATTTACATATCCTTAAACGGACACATTTTTATAACATACGTCGTGCCTTAATGAGGGTAGTTTGCACGATTCATGGTAATGTGCATAGAACGTTGGACTAAGTCCAAACGGTAATTAGAGTCATCGCATCTCGTAACTCTAGCACTTTTGGAGGAATGGTAGGGGAAATTAGGCATTTGTCTCGGCTAAATAGCTTAATCTTAACACATTATTTGCATACACGGATTGCATTAATCTAGGACGATTTGTTGCAAACGGCTATGTGTTTTGTTTAACGTCTGACGCATTTAATGAAACTGTTTTTGAAATCATGACATTAATGATTTTCGTAAATGAAAGGCACCTTAAACGTTGGTCAGTGATAGCCAAAGCAAAATTGTTTATTCAAAAAAATGCCCTACGAATTGAGAACCGAACCAAGAATTGCTTTTTAGAAAATCGGTTACTTGAATTCCAATATCCATAAATTTTTTAAATGTAGTTTTCTATGTTTATATCAATGAAAGGACAGTTTTCTGCATATATCTGATTCTCATAAACGCACGTATTTTGCGTATGGATATAGTAAGCAGAAACACTATAAATACGATTCCACGTACTTATTACTTCTATGGTTTTGTCTTATTGCATGATATGTATGTTTTGAAATAGTGCAATGATTACTTCTTTTATAATTATCGCCAAATTTTGTTTGAATGCTGTAGGTGTGGTACTAGAACTGAATGATGTAGAAAAATATACATTTTATATCAATTTATGTTAATTAAGGCTTCTTAAAAATTAAAGTTCAGAATACTTCCTGACTCGTGTTATCACTTATCTCATAACCACTATGGTACAAAAATGCCATGACTTTACAATGATCATAATTATTACCAGAGGAATAAAATCGGCATATTGCCTACTAAATAGAGGCCGAGTCTACATCAAAATATCAAAGGTGACTCATTAATACATACAGATACTGTAGCAGACACCCAAAATATCACTATGGAAATAGTTCCGTAAATAAATTATATTTTAGTCTCCGAGTTTGATAAGCTTCAGGTCGAGTAATAAGGCCGTGAACTTCGTAAAGTCCACAAACAATTTAAATTTATTACACTTTAAATAATGTTTTGGAATTTGAAATGAAATAGGTTGAAGTTAGAGAATGCGAGGTTGCCGAATGGCTCAATAATATTATTATGAGTAAAAAGGATTACCAACACAACATTCGATCTTCAAAAACTGCTCACACGATTAGTCAAAGTTGGCATGATTCGACTCATACGCGAAAAAGAGAACTGAAGTTATAATTAAACAATATCCTTGAATTTGATGATGTTATTCGTTCAAATGTAATCGTATAGTTTTGTAACTACCCTCATATATTAAAAATTTTCTCTGTGGCATTTTCTTACGTATCTATTAACCTCACTATCGCTGCTCTGTTAACATACAATTTTAAGAGTTTCAGAAGTTCTATTCTGAAATTCTGCGACTTTTACATGTTTTTTTTACCTTAAAAACAAGCTATTTGAAAACCAAAAAAAAATTAATTTATAGATAGTTTTGTCCTCTAGTTATGGCAGCAATACAGGAAATAGTTTCATTTCTATAAGAACATGCAGTCTGTTTTATTTAAATAAAGTTAAGATATATTTTATTTATGTAATGATTCATTTCTCAGGCATCATTAGAAGTAAGGCAAGTGGGCAGGCGTGCGGTCAGTCAGCTATCTGGCCGAGGTATGGGGGACGATGTGGTCATCATACACTTTAATGATGTGTATAACATCGAGCCGACTACTAGTGAGTATTTATATAAAACCAATGCATATTATGTATTTGTTTTTTTTTTTTCGTAATAGAACTGAAGAGTTTAAAGAACTAATTAAGTGTGAATTTCTGGTACTTACTATATATGGTTTAAAATTCTTTTCGTATTGGATTGTTTATTTATCCAGGAAGGCTATAAAATATTAGAACATCACGTTACAACCGTGAGAAATGGAAATGTTGCTAAAATTGAAAACTATATTCGTTTTCTGATTATATAAAGTTGACTAAAAATGAGGATAGATTTTTTTTTGTTTTTCCCAAAGAAGCCATTGGAGCGAAGGAACTTTCAATATTGAAATATTGAAAGTTCCTTCGCTATTCCTGCGTAACATAGGTTATATTTTTTATCACGGACAAAACCAGGATGAATGGGGAGTTCAGTATATTCATGTTAAATATCAAACAAGGTCGTAGCTCTTGAATGGAGATAAAAATAGATGTGAGAAACCATAAATCCGTGCTATCAAGATAACAATGGTAGCATCGATCAATTAGTTACAAACAATTTACTCCGCGGCTTCTGATGTAATAGTCACCATATAAAATGTTTATACTGTGTAATAGTGATGTCGCAGGAAAACTATAATTTCGCCGTCATCAGTATACAATCAATAATTTAATTTTTCCCTTTTCTGTGTAGTTAATAGTGATCCTTAAATTGAACCGAAAATATCAAACTCAAACTCAAACTCAAACATTTATTTATTCAATTAGACTTCTTCTAGAAGCACTTTTGAAACGTCATTAAGTACATATATTTTTAACATTTACCACCGATTCGGAAAGCAGTATCTACGGAGAAGAATCGGCAAGAAACTCCATAGTTGCTCTTTTTAATCATGTCAGATTTACAATTTTACAAATTAAATATGTAATATCATAATATATTATCATAATATGCCAAAGAACTGTCCTGTGGTTTTTACGCGACAACCCTCCATGGGTTTTTATCTGTTGCCAAATTCTCGGCGGCAATATAAAACAGACGTAATGTATTATGGCGATTTATACGATCTGACTGTGACATCTGATATTTCTTGTAAGGGTTTTTAATCGACCAATTAGCCTAAGTTGTAGGGTGCTTTTCTACCAATAATCTGCGACGATGTGTAGTGAAGAATGTGTTTGGAAATAACCAAAAGAATCGCTTCAAACTTCAAACTAAATGAAGCGATATGATTGATTCTTTACAAACACATTCCTTGCTACTCATCCTCGCACATTATTGGTGGAAAAGCACCCTTATGTTCTTATTAAGTATACAAAAATAAGCAAATATAAATGTTTTCAGACAACGAACCAGTGGGAGGTGCCTTAAGATTTAGTACAGCAGTCAAAGGCCTACAGCACCTCAACCCTTTAGTATTATTTAGTGGTGATATCTTCTCACCCAGTATGCGTAAGTTGTACCCAGTATTGTAACAACTAGTTACAATGGTGTAACAATATTTTACAATATTGTAACAATCAAATTCAACATTGTCACATTGTTGAATTTGATATTTAAAAATTTCTTATTTATAAATCATTTGAATGTTATAAAACTAATGTTATAAGTAGTTAAATAAGTTTTAGAATTAAAATTACTAAGGCCCAGATTCACAGTCGTGACTTTACTTTACCGCAAAAGAGTCTTCACAAAGTAAACTTTGTATGACCGAAGTTTACTTTCAACATATTTAATTTCAGAGACAATTGCTTGACTTTCCTTAGAAAAGTACGGCCTCAAAGTAAAGTACAGGGAAAGACGTGTGACTGTTACATTATACGCATAATTTATGTTTACATATAATTGAATTAAGTTATATTTCCATATATAATAATAACAATAATATTTTATATCAAAAATTAATTGATTAGAAAAAAAACACAATGTAGGTATTACGTGGATTTGCAAAATAATTTTCAGTCAGGTAGCAGTTTCAAATCCGTTATAACAAGCCAGGGTCGGGAAGATTGTTTGGATTGTTGTAGAAAATATATAAAAAACCGGTAGCCACAGCAAAATTCGTCAGAAAAATATTATAATGTTATAAGACAAACGAAGCAATGCAACGATCAACAAATCAACAAAAAAATGTCACTCAAATCGACATGACGTTTCGAGCTATAACCCAACCATATTAAAATGCGTTTCTGTTCTAGGAAATTAGTTTAAAATGAAGGCCTACATGATTTATACGCATAGTCATGTAAAGTTTACTTTGAGACCAAAGTCATGATTATCGACTCCTTAGCCTTTACTAAGTTTTTTTTTTTTTTTTTTTTTTTTTTAATTATATACTGCTTCATGGCAATCTGTTGATCACAACAATAAGCCACTAATTTGTGTGATATTTATATCTGTTAGGTTTTTTTTTTTTTTTTTTGCTTAGAAGGACACATCTCAAATGGATGTATCATTCCATCCTTACAAATCTGCCCTGTAGTGTTGGCACACTATGTCTTTTTAGCCTTCTGTATTGAAGGCCTTGATCTCCGCTTAATTTAAAGGCTAGCTCATTTTTATGATTTGAAAGCCTTTTCTGGTAGGCGTCACTAAATTTAGTTATCTCCTGTTTGACAGTAGGTAGCTTTAAGTCTAAGTATATGATCCTATTACTGATGTATGATGGGATGTTAAATATAGTCCTTAAAGTTTTTGTTTGGAAGCGCTCCAGTATCTCTATATTACTATTACTAGCTGTACCCCATAGTTGGATGCCATAGGTCCATATGGGTTTCAAGATGGCTTTATATACTGCTAATTTGCTTTCTGTCCTCATTTGTGAATGGCGTCCAATTAACCAGTAAAGACTACGAAGTTTCAAGTCCAGTTGCTTCCGTTTTGTCCAAATATGTTTTCGCCATGTTAGCCTTCTATCCAAGTGCATGCCTAAGTATTTAGCATTATCCTCTTGAGGAATGTAATCATTGTTCAATTTAACTGGTGGACATGTGTCTCTCCTGAGTGTGAATGTAACATGTTTTGATTTACTCTGATTTGCATGAATTCTCCAGTTTTTAAGCCATTCCTCTATTTTATAAATGTGATTTTGCAGGTGATCTGACGCTATTATTGGATTTGAGTGAGTGGATAACAAGGCTGTGTCGTCGGCGTATGTTGCGACTATGGTGTTGTCTGAAGTTGGAAGGTCGGCTGTGTAAATAATGTAGAGAATCGGTCCCAGTATGCTTCCCTGTGGAACTCCTGATTTGATCTCATACAGTTCTGATGTCACTTCATGAAACTTTACTTCAAAACAACGTTTGTAGAGATAAGATTTGATAATGTGTAAGAATGAGTGAGGGAGCATCTTTTTAACTTTGAATAATAAACCGTCATGCCACACTTTATCAAAGGCCTGGCTAATATCTAGAAATACTGCTGAACAGTATTTCTTTTCCTCCAAAGATCTGCTTATAACGTCTACAATACGATGAATTTGCTCAATTGTTCCGTGATTCTCCCTGAATCCAAATTGGTGATCCGGGGTGATGTCGTTAAGATATACTTTCAACCTGTTTAGTATGATCTTTTCGAAAAGTTTACCCATTAACGGTAGAAGACTTATGGGCCGATATGATGCAACTTCATTTGGTGTCTTATCAGGTTTGAGTAACATTATTATTTGTGCTATCTTCCAGTGACCTGGAAAGTAATTCAATCTTAAGCAGGCATTAAAGATGTTGACGATTGCTACTATACCCTTTTTGGGTAAGTTTTTCAAGAGAACGCTATCTATGCTATCGAATCCTGGTGATTTTCCATCCTTAAGGTTTCGTATTTCATCCGCTACTTCGGAAGGGCTAGTGTATTTTAATGGAGGACACATTTGATCTGCGCTTTCCAAATAACTACGTATCTCAGAGCTATGCTCCGGTCTCAATTCTGGAAATGGTTGAAAAACGTTGCACAAGTGTTCACCAAATATTGTAGCCTTTTCCTGGTCTGATCTCGCCCACATCCCATTGGCTTTTCTGATGGGAGGGATCTGTTTTCTAGGACGATTTAGTTTTTGTGTTGCTTTCCACAACGAATAGTCTGTGTCCGGACTCGGGGTTAGGTTAGATAAAAATTCTTGCAAATTATTGTTGGTATAACTTTTTATAAGTTCCTTGAGTTCGTTTGATGATTTATTGAACACAGTTTTGTCTGAGGGATATCTGGTTCTATGCCATATTTTACGTAAATTACGGCGTTCGAGTATTTTGTCTCTAATGGCTTTTGGGTATTCGTTGTTCATTAGAGGTAACCTTTTTCGTTGTTTCGTGGATATCGCTGCTGCCTCATGAATTGTTTTATTGAGGTTTTCAATAGCTTCTTCTATGCTTTCAATAGTTTTGAACGGGTGTATGAGCTGAATTCTGCTAGTAATTGCGTCCTGGTACATCTTCCAGTTAGTTCTTTTGTTGTACAATCGTTCTGCTGGCTTCACCATCACTATTGTTGTATTAAAATTCAATATGACTGGCGTATGGTCTGAGGATAGATCCGTGCAAGTTTCAACAGTCAAGTAATTGCGGCTTACACTTTTGGTTATATAAAAGTCGAGGAGATCAGGAATTCGATTGTAATCTGTTGGCCAATACGTCGGCTCCTGAGGGGCGATGCACGCTAGTTTTAAATCCTGTATAGTACTATATAGTTGCCTTCCTCGGTGTGTGATTAATCGAGAACCCCAGTGGGTATGTTTTGCGTTCCAATCCCCACCGCAAATAAATCTGGAGCCGAGATTGGAGAAATACTCTATGTAGTCATTCTTGGTTATAGAGTGTCTTGGTGGGCAATACACTGCAGAAAAAGTTGTTTCAGCTTTTTCACTGATCATAACATTTATTGAAGTTGCCTGTATCTTATCTGTACGGTATTGTTCTAGTTCGTAATGTTTGATGTTGCTTTTTATTATTACTGCAGTTCCGCCGTGACTATTACCTGAGGGATGGTTAGTTGTGTATACTGTGTAGTTTGGTATTTTAAAGTAAGATTTTGCGGTGAATCTTGTTTCAGAAATTAATGCTATATCGATTTTTTCTGTTTTAAGAAATGCTTGAAATTCACGACGGCGTTCAGTTAAGCCGTTGGCATTCCAAGTGAATTTTCGGAAAGTAAAGATGAGCTTGACACGACTAAGAAATATATTTTTCTGTGAAAGTAGATCTTTCCATCAAAGTAAAGTTAAAGTGCGATCTGTGAATCTCGGCCTAAGGAACAAAAAATGTGTTTACTTCTACTTCGCCATAACTGTAAAGTAATTTGTGCTTCTACAGAGATAGATTGCGACGGTAGAAACACAGTTGACAGATATATATATCGGCGAAAGGTGTAGAATGTGGGCGTTGCGTTGGGTAATCGAGCAAAGAAACACCTCAATCTCAAACATTTCTTTATTTACCACCGATTCGGAAAGCAGTATCTACAGAGAAGAACCGGCAAGAAACTCCATAGTTGCTCTTTTTAATCATGTCAGTTTTACAATACAGTCATTTCTAATACAATCACTTGGTATTACAATTATAACCACTAATAAAATAAATATCACAAATAAGTAATAGTAAGCTCGTAATAGATGTGCACTCGGCAACGGTCGGCGAACGAAATGACCCGAGTCGTGCGCGCGCGCTGCTTTATATCGGTTCGCCGTTCGTTATTTTTTAAAGCTTCGACGGTGGCGCCGTCACGGCCATTCTGACATACGCTCGTCCTCGAGCGACTTCTGAGCACCTGGGAACAAGACAATTAAAACAATGTGCTGGTCCGGCAAGCCCTTCAGCAACCGTGCTAGTCCGGAAATCTCTCCAGATTTCCCTCTAGCGTGCCAGTCCGGAAATCTCTTTAGCTTACTGCGCTAGACCAGATTTCCCTATAGCGTGCTAGACCGGATCTGCAATCCCTATAGCCAAAATGCTAGACCGGACTTGCAATCCCTATAGCCGAGTTATTGGACCGGACTCCCTTCAATAACTCGCTCTCTCTTTTTTTTTGCACCATTCTTTTTGCTCTCCTTTTTTTTTTTTTTGCATCATTCTTTTTGCATCATTTTTTGCATCATTCTTTTTGCATCATTCTTTTTGCATCATTTTTTTTGCATCATTTTTTTTGCATAATTTTTTTTGCATAATTTTTTTTTAAGGATTATTTTTTTTCCTTCTTTTCTTTTTTTTTTTTTTACACAACAATATTAAATCCAAACTCACGACTCTCTCCACTCCTCGGCCATACTGACAATCGTACGTCCTCGTACGTCCCTTCTTGTTTTACAGCACTACGGTATTTCATCCCGGGATTAGACAACTATACCGCTCGGCCATACTGACCTTACAGAACACCAACAACATACATAACATAGACACGACGCTCGCTCACCACAAATGAAGGCTCAACTACCGTGGACTGCAACCCAGATAGCACGCACAATTCCTGCAATGAAATACCGTTACAATAATCCACGTTACAAACTTTTACTTTACACAAGTTATCTCCGATACAGTCATACTTGCGTCCTCGTACGCCATAATATCTCACACTACATTACTACGATAATTCATTTTCATTTAATTTTTTTTTGTCAAAATAACATCCATCCTGCCTCAGCCTACACTGACCTTACAGGGTTTCCACACTGCCCCGATCCTACTGACCGGTCAGAACACACATGTACTATCCTGGACCTCATGCCAGATAGCATATCACTTTCTTATATTAAACGACATTACCGTAGTAATATTGGAATATTACGTAAATGTGTGTTGTGTGGACACAACACACATTTACTTCGTACAGCGTACGAGTAAACAGATGTCAGTATGCTACTGGTCAACTATGAAAACTGAAAACAGTGTTGCCGCAGCAAATAATTAAAACGGTAAGCGACCGTATCCTCAACGTTTGCGCTGCGTCATCGTGGCATCGCGTCATCGAGCCGTACCATGGGCCGCTGATGATGCTACGTTGTTCCATATGCTACGCAACCGCTGCGCCGTACTCTTAACTGCCTCGCTTCTAAACGCTGTGTCGTAAAACGCTCTCTGTAATTTAGCTAATTAAAATCAATCTGACATTACCTGTCGTTAATTATGATCATTGACTATAGCGCAAAAATTACAATATCTTAAAAAGTTTAAAACGAATAATTCGTAACTTAACCGCAAAAAAAACACAAAATTTCGACTAACTCAAAAAGTGGCAAAAGCTTGTTCTCAAACTTAATGATTTACCAACTTGAATTTAATGTAATCATGTGGTTAAAATTCCTTAACGGTATGTTAACTTTTGAAAACTCAACTTAAAACAATTGATAAGTGTAGGCTTAAACTCATCTGTGAATCTCATATCGAACGGTAAAAGGGCTGAGCTAAATTTTAGTTTCAACGTAATAAGAATGTACTGCTCAACTACCTAATTGATGTATTCAGTTGATGTCAAACTGCAGCTAGTCACAAAAAATATTATCAAGGAATTACATTAAATGCACACAATGTAAATCGATTATACTATCGAATACTCCACGTTTAGGATTTGCGTTCTTATATTTTGAAGCTACAAAATAACCTTCAGAAAACCTGGATGGATTTTTTTCTTTTCTCTATTCAATTAAACAGACATTATATTCTGACGACAGTATGTAAACTGTAAATGCACCATTAACCTTGAGATTATTTTCAGTTATTTTTTTTTTTAAAACTATCGTAATATTTAACGGACCCTAACGTTGATGGGATAGTTAAGAGTTTTTTTGACGTGACAACGTCTTAAATTAGGTTGCGGCCGGGAGTCACTTATGAAAAAGTGCAACGCCCGGCAACGCCACGATGAGTCACCGAACGAGAGAGAGGCCCGCCGAATGCCTTGCGTCTCTCTCCCACTCAACTATGATCGTTGTCACGTAAAATCTTCGCCCGTAAAACCGACCTTACAGGCAACCATTTTTTTTTTCTTTTTATTTTAAAGCAATCAAATTACATACTAAAACCGAATCTAGACCCGTACTCCAATCATAACATTTATCTTACGCCAGATGTTTATTTGAACACACGCTAATTATCTGTGACATTGTATTATGAACTGCCTAAATAAGGACTTAATAAATTCTCTAAGTAAAAATTCAAAACTAAATGCCTCGATTTACCTTTCATTCGATCAAACTAAATCTACCACATTTCATAAAACTGCATATTGTAAAAACTGTATACTGTGAATTGTTCACGACTTAATATTTTTTTTTATAAAGAAATGACCTCAAATATCACCCTAAATAAAACCTACGAAAAGTTTATTAAACCTCTAAGCACTAGTTAACGCATTGCTTTTCGTTTTTAATCGAATGGCAATAAGGCTGTCTTTGTGTAGCAATTAATTGCTATTTGTCAAGGGTATAGTCTAAATAAAAACTAACGCAGGTAGTTCAAGAAATGAATGCGGGTAGTCAAGAAACTAACGCGGGTAGTTAAGAAACTAATTTAAAAGTAATTCGCATACTGTTTTTTGTTCCGATACACGGACAAGTGAATGTTCATTGTTTACGTTCGATTGAAGTATCTGGATGCAGTGTACAAATTATTGCGCTTTCTTTCTTTAGTGTTAGCTCACAAACTAACCAACATTAAAGCAAGTCGTTACTTAATTCATCTTGAAGACAGTGCTTACGCCGCGAAGTGTTTTTTTTTTTTTTTT
>CAJQZM010037940.1:15000-39461 GCA_907164665.1 Colias nastes | reverse complement strand
ACCACAACTCAGGATATTGAAAAATCTGTGGATTTCATCACGGAGAGAATTCATGACGTGGAAAATAAGATAGATGGTTTGCAAGCCAAGTGGAAAGCTGTTAGCCTCCAAGTTGCAGCTCTCGAGGAGCAACATGAAACCTTGGCAAGGTCATTAAATAAAACTATCTTAGAAATACGTAATGTTCCCAAAAAAGATCAAACTTCAAAATCCATGTTATTTGACTACGTATCTAAGCTTTGTTCAACCCTAAAGATTGTTATACAACCGAATGATTTAAGAGATGTGTTTCGCACGACGAATAGGAAAGATAAATCTATGTCCAACCTATTCATTGAGTTTTCAAATACTTTACACAAAACTAACATCTTAAACGCTGCACGTAACTTTAATAAAGAAAACAAGACCCGCCAATTAAACTGTAATCACCTGGGTATCGAGGCTCCCCCCACCCCTATTTATATTTCCGAAATGCTTACGCCTAATGCCAAACGCCTCTTCTACCTTGCTCGTGACTTCGCAAAAATGGAGGAATACAAATACTGCTGGATATCAAATGGGAATATCTATCTAAGAAAATACGATGGGGCCCCCTACATCTTGGTGAAAAACGAAAACCATCTTAAATCTCTCCAAACCAATAAATGACTAGAAGTAAGAAAAAATCGCTTTTATAAACTATTCATCTCTTTGCCTTCGTATTATAAATTTAAGTAACAGTACAAACTCCAGCTTGTTGATTAAATTACAATTTAATATTAACATTCCTTACACACTTCACATAATATACTCAATCTCATTCACAAATAATTATTTTTCACCATTACATATCAATACTAAATTAACTATATTGGGAATCAATTTAATAATCTTATCTCACATCTGTTTACATACTTTGTCTTTTTATGCATACATATTCGAATTCCTCTATTTTAAAATAATTTATAACATTCGATAACTTAAAGCTAATTAATAACATTGATAACACGCCGCTTATTCAAAATGTACTTTTGTCATGTCCCGAAAGTTGTTCCAACTACTTTAATTCTTGTCATCTCACCATCGTAAGCCAAAATATAAGAAGCATTCATAAGAATTTTGATAGTTTTTCCTTATTCCTGAATAGACTCAATTTTGCTCCTGACCTCATAATCCTAACTGAATGTTGGATTGATGAATCATTTACATATTTAAATCTGGCTGGCTACTCTCTATTTAAATCAAATAAATTCTTAAATAAAAGTGATGGCATTGTTCTACTTTTCAAATCGAGCTTGCAAGTTGAGAATCACGAACCTTCGTTTACTGATGCCAACTGCACGGTTACCGTTTTGAATAGCAACATTGTTATTATATCAATATACAGATCACCGTCGTTTCACAATATTGACGAGTTTTTAATATCGCTGGAACGTTTGATCTTATCGTACCAAAATAAGTCCATATTTATCGTAGGGGATCTCAATATCGATATAAGGAATTCCAGTTCAGACTCCAGAGTCCATAAATATCTTGATCTCTTGGCTTACTATGGAATAACCTCAGGTCATAACCTGCCGACACGGGGCGACAGCTGTTTAGACCATGCACAAATCAAAAGCCTCATCTTCATCAGTATCCGACCATGACGCTGTTATAGTGGGTGTTACCCTCAACAATTTTGAACCATCCCCTCCTTCACAGAAATCTAAAAAAATTAATTTTGATAATCTTCATAATGATATACAAAATATTGACTGGCAATTCTTGTACAGCATCGACAACATCAACGAAGCAGTGGCAGCTTTTGTCAATCCACTTCACACAGCGATCAAAAACAATACAAGCTGTTGTACTATTCCAAATTCTAAGGCCATTAGAAAACAATGGATTACGCCCGGTTTACTCCGTTGCGTTAGCGGTTAGACGAAGAGATCGTCTCCACAACATTGCTAGGAAGCGCCATAAGGATGTCGTACTGCAAGAAAAATACATACGTTATCGTAATTATTGTAATAATATTCTTCAAAATCTTAAAAACTTCCATGATAGTGAAAATTTAAAGAAAAATAAAGGCAATTCAAAGCGCTTATGGTCGACTATTAAAGATATCTGTAGCTTAAACTCGCCCAACTCTAATTCTAATGATTTATTAAAATGTTCTGACTCCATTGACGAGTCTCTTTATAAAACCAATGATTACTTTACTAACATAGGTAAAAATCTTGCAAATAAAACATTACAAAAACTCAATACCTCTGAGAATCTCCTTGCCGCCTAATTTTACAAAATCTTTTTTCATAACACCGACCGACGAACTCGAAATTGCCAATTTTAGTAGCCTCAAAACCTCTTCTAGCTGTGGATGGGATAACATTCCAAGTAAAATGATTATCATGTCAAAAACCTGCCTTGCTGCCCCGATTACATACTTATGTAATCTCAGTATTACTACGGGTACATTCCCAGATGACTGGAAAATCGCAAACGTCATCCCAATTCATAAATCTGGTTGCAAATTAACGTTCTCTAATTATCGACCCATATCTCTTCTGCCGACGCTATCCAAAATTCTGGAAAAAGTCGTAAATAAAAGGCTACTTTCCTACCTGGAAAAAGAATCGCTACTTACTTGCAACCAATTTGGCTTTCGCCAGAACAGGTCTACTGACGGTGCTGTTTCCTCCCTTGTTGATTGCATTAGCAATAAGTTAGACTCAGGACAGAAATGCATCGCGGTATTCCTGGATCTGGCGAAAGCGTTCGACACTGTCTCGCGGCCCATTCTCTTACGTAAGATGGAATTGTACGGAGTTCGAGGCATCGCTCTGCAATGGTTCACTTCTTACCTTACTGACCGTCGCCAAAGAGTATGCATTAATAATCAACATAGCACTCTTATGAACATCCCATATGGCTTGCCTCAAGGCAGCGTGCTCGCTCCTACATTGTTTTTACTGTACATGAACGATCTCTGCTCCCTTTCCCTTCTATATACCAATTTGTTCTCTTTTGCAGATGACACAGCTCTCGTATTTTATTCTAACTCTTGGAATGAAGTAAAAGCTGTAGCTCAAAATGGTCTTCTTACTGTCGCTTCTTGGTTACAGGACAACCTTTTAACCTTGAATATTGACAAAACTAAATTCATTAGTTTCAGTATAACGAGTCGCTCTGTCCCACCTACGTCGCTAAATCTTCAAATCCATTCGTGTACAAACTCTTCTTCTTCTTGTTTATGTCCATCCATTGTAGAAGTTAACGAAATAAAATATTTGGGAGTCATCATTGATTCCAAACTTTCCTGGGAACCTCAGATAAATACACTGTGCTCCAGGATTAGAAAGCTTATACACATATTTAAAAAATTACGTTCAGTTGCCGATGCCCATACAATAAAATTAGTTTACAAAGCACTCTGCGAATCCATTATTTCTTATTGCATTTCAGTCTGGGGAGGCGGTGGTTCCACCCTTATGTTTAAAATTGAGCGCGCTCAACGGGCAATACTCAAAGTTGCTTACAAGAAACCTTTTCGGTACGCTACTTCTACACTCTACGCCGACGCAAAAGTTCTGTCAGTCCGTCAACTTTACATTCTGGCTACCGCACAAAAGTTCCACAAAATGTCTAAGCAAACCTTTGCACCAACATTAAGAGCCCCAAGACGAGTCAATTGCACGCTTCCGAAATGTAATACCTATTTTGTCAAACGCTTTTATAGTTATAGGGGCCCTTTTCTCTACAATAAGTTTATTAAAAGATTAAATGTAAAAATAGTAAATGCATCAATATAATATATTCTTAAAAAGAGATTAGAACAACTTTTACTTAACTTAAATTATAGTGAAACTGAAGCATTGCTTGTCAGTGAAAAATAAAACACACATACATATACACACACACACACACACACACACACACATAAACACGCGCACACACACACACACACACACACACACACACACACACACACACGCGCGCGCGCACACTCACTCACACATACACTGGAGTTTGTTAAATATTTTATTTTCGTTTTTTATTATATTTCTTACACTGTAATGTATAGCTTTTAATTTTTAGAAATTAAAAATACTTTTGTAACATAGGAAGAGACTAGTTTCCCACAACACAGGGGATCCTAGTGTGGGGACTAGTGTATCTCTATTAAGTGCCCGTTATTATAATATGCAATTTTTACTGTATTCAAAACTGATTGTGCACTGTGTTATGAAACAAATAAACGATTTTTATTTTTTTTATTTTTATTTTTTTACAAAGACCTAAAAAAAGTCCTTCGGATAAAAACTGACATCGACCATATTTGCAATTGCAGTTGAAATATAATCAATTGTATGTAAAAATAATCAATATCTAGTATCTACCTACTAAGTATTTAATAAGGTAAAATTATAAAAAAATCTATGCCTATACCTATAGCCATACTTATTTGGTAAGGTAATTAAAAGGCAAAGTGCGCTAGAATGTCAACTAACTGTATTTTGTATATGGTAACACCCGTTTATAGAATATAATTTTATTCATTAGTGAATACTATGAGTCATTGTCATCTATCTATATTTTATTAATAAAAATAATTTATAAAAGAAAGATATATATTCTGTAAAAGATCTTCTGTAAAACTACCAGTAACTATTATTTTTAAAGTATGAAGATATTTACTTGACAAATCGCGTGCTGAATCTGTTTAAAAAAAAACATAAATTATGAAGACATAAATATAATATCTACAATCTACATATTGATGTTAACTCAAATTGACAATTTTTGATATTTATATCAAGATAGTATTGATTTATTGAATACTTCATTATTATAGGCCTAGCGACTTTTGTAAACTTAAAAATCCTGTTTCATGCCCTTGATTTTTTATTTTTATGTATGTAAAAAATATATATAGAGATTGCAAATTGTTTTATTTTAAGCATTGTCATATTATTTGCATAATATGCCTATACGAAGTTCCGTAAGCAATTTTTTTTCTGAAGAACATTTTTAAAGACGCAAAATTAAGTTGTTTTTGCTTGCTGGTAAACATAAATTTGTTAGGACAAAAAAAATATATTTAAATTGACCTTTTTACATACCTACCTTCCAATTAAGCGGAAACAATTAAATTAAATAAAACAGAACATATAATACTCAACTTATAATACTAAATTGTAGAGTCACAGATAATATAATAACCTGACCAGAGTAGGTACAGCAACAAAATATGCTATAATGTGGCTATAATCGACTATAATATATGCTATAAGTAGTATATGAAAAATTACAACATGTACATGGTAAACATTTTGCACTAATAAATAAATAAAAACGATTGGTTATAAAATATGTTGACAGGCTCGTACGTATTATAATAAATCATTTGCGACTTTATACTTTGCTAATTGCTTATAATAATGTGACATGAATAATGAAAAAGGAATTTTTCACGAATTGCTGATAAAGTGCCAAATTCTAATGCAAATCTCAGAAAAAAAATTGTTTCGTTAAATTTTCACAAGTCTTGTTTCGTCTTTCTGGACGCATTACACAGACAACGGATTTTTTCATGAAAAAATCCAGTCCGCACAATGCTAATTGCTCCGAGGCGCAATGTATGAACTAAATTATCTGTGGTATGCCGTATGAGTGAGATTCGATAGCTATTAATTGTCAAAACGATAAGATATTCATATGGATGTATACGATGACCTATTTCGACTCGATAATCACCAGCCTCGGTGGCGCAGTAGGCAGCGCGTAAGTCTCATAATCTTAAGGTCGTGAGTTCGAGCCTCACCCGGGGCATATCTTTTTATTTCATTTTTTTCTCTCAATGATTTTTATTTCTTCAAGCATTTAGTTATTTCGCGACAAAGGAGGTCAAAGAACCGGTCCCTTACCACCTGTTTCAGTGTTGTAATGTTGAATGTTTTACGTTTCATTGCGACATTAACAGGTATGCAAATTAGTTCTAAACAATGAAATATTTACAACCTACGTAACATACTTATGCATTATTGAGCGTTCAATCATATTTAACGATGTGTTTTTATTAAAACTGAACTTTTCAAAAAAGAAAATAAACGTTTTGAAAACAGCGCCATCTAGTGATGATAAAATTAAAACAAAAAATTACGACACGGGTATTTTGTAATCAAGTTGTAAACTTATAAAAAACGCACATTTTAAAAATACATTTTATGTTTCAGATTTCAACAAACCAGCCTTCAAAAATGTAAGTAAACAATTTCTAATACAAATAAATCATAATACATAACATGCACATAACGTAATTTTTTATCAGTAGTCCATCTTTGACAATTTTACGATAGGATGCTGGTAGTTTTGCAATGATTTACATAACCTTAACGTGCGAGTCAATAAGGTTCAAAATAGCACATTTCTTTTACCAAACCGGTTTTATTTTAAACCTTAATGGTACACATTAGGGTACATATTTCAACAATATACGTGTATAGGCGTGGTAATATAGTTGAGTAAGCTTTTAAGGTCATTTTAAGGTCGCCTGGGATTGTTCATATTCCTTGAGTTTGCGCTCGAATAAAAGCAATTAATTATTAATTAACGGAACATATTGGGCTGAGGAAATTGCTTATTGGGAAATCTATATTTTAATCGATGTGTAAGTCATTTGCTGCAATATTTGTTTCTATAGGAAGGTCACGACTTTATCTATACTTGCACTAGAGCTAATTAGTCCTTTTAACATCAGGTACCTATCTTTTAATAATTCATTAAAATAGCTTCAGAACAGAACAGAATAAATACAACTATGAGAATAATAGCACAGTAGGTATTACAATATTATAATAGGGTAGCATAATCCATTCGAAGTCCAAATGACGAATATTTGCGTAAAGCTACATATACAAAAAAATATTTTTATACTTTTTCTACTCTATGTTTTACGGATGAATGAGTTACAAAATAAGATATTATATAGTCACGAAATAATGAAATAAAACTAATTATAGCATCCCACGTAACATCAAAGTATACACGCTGCAAATGTATTTACTATTTAGCATACAATATGCACCTACGTTTACGTAAAGGTCGTTGGATGAATCATTATGATGTAAAAAAATAATAGCTTAAATAATAAATTTCAATAAAGAATAGCATATGAGTGCGAAAACATAAGTGCATATAGCAACAACATAGTTTTATGGTCGCTCTTCTCTGTAGAAACTGCTTTGCGAACCGGTGCCGGTGGTGATTATTAGATTATGTATTATGACGATTCTTTCATAATAGATCGAATTTTCTGAAGAAATTTTCTTAGTATTTTGGCACGAATTTCTTCCATAAGATCCTCATGACTATAACAAACAACAACAACAAGAATTATAGTAATCAGCCCAGCTTTTCACGCGTGACTCAGTAATCAAGCGAAACAGAGTATCATTTTTAGGGTTCCGTAGCCAAAATGGCAAAAACGGAACCCTTATAGTTTCGTCATGTCCGTCTGTCCGTCTGTCCGTCTGTCCGTCTGTCACAGCCGATTTACTCGGAAACTATAAGTACTACAGTGATGAAATTTGATGGGAATATGTGTTGTATGAACCGCTACAAAAATATGACACTAAATAGTAAAAAAAAGAATTGGGGGTGGGGCCCCCCCATACATGTAACTGAGGGATGAAATTTTTTTTTTCGATGTACATACCCGTGTGGGGTATCAATGGAAAGGTCTTTTAAAATGATATAAAGTTTTCTAAAAAACATTTTTCTTAAAGTGAACGGTTTTTGAGATATCAGCTCTCAAAGTCGTAAAAAGTATGTCCCCCCCCCTCTATTTTTATAACTACGGGGTATAAAATTCTAAAAAAAATAGAGGTGATGCATGCTAATTAACTCTTTCAACGATTTTTGGTTTGATCAAAGTATCTCTTATAGTTTTTGAGATAGGTTGATTTAACTGTAATTTATTATATTTGCTGCTACGGAACCCTTTGTGCGCGAGCCCGACTCGCACTTGGCCGGTTTTTTAATTTTTGTATAGATGTTGGTTATAATAAGTATCTACCATGATTCTTTATGGCGTAGTTTTGTATTCACTTTGCACCCACAGTCGTGAGTTCGTGACTTGATTGTGTTAATACCGGAATGGAGGCTTTTGATGCATTCAGGTGTTTATTGTAGTTTTTATAGCGAACTTCCGAGGTGTGAAGCACTTTCTATATTGGAAAAGAATTAGGTGCGTTGACGAGGTTTTTCAAAAGGTAATGGTTTGTGTAGGTAGTTCTTGTAATATAAAGGAAATATGTAATTTGATTAAATTCCCTATAATTCTTAAGACCGGAGGCCTCAAGTATATGAACATATCGATGTTCTCAAAATTAACATACTTATTCCATCGAATAAAATGTAATACTCAAAAATATATTCTTCTAAATTAAATTGTTACAAATGTATGTTTGATCACGTAAACCTTCAAAACAATTAGCCCTGTTACCCATTATTTACGTGTTTCGTGAAAGGTGCTCAATTAAGTAATGTCGGTTAACCGACCGCGTCTAATGGTAACTCTCACTAAGTATTATTGTTTTTTGTATGTATTGTAAAAGGATTTAACCTTCAGTTGAAGGAATTTTAAGTTGATATGAAAATTACGAAATTAGTTGGTATTTACGATGATAAAAAATACTTAACTGAAACTTTGTTCTGTTTGAAAGTGTTTCTAATGTTTTCCCAATGTCTCTCAAACAACTCTTCTTATACAAAAACATGTTATACCTACTTCGAATATATTTTTCCATGGTTGACAACTTTTGTAGGAAACTATTTTCTCTAACATTAGGTACTTAGCTAGGCTAAAAATTAGACACTAACCTACAGCAGGGCAATAATAACAATAACATAATAATTAATAAATCGCGTTTAAAACCCGTCAAGAAGCCTTCTTTTCTATCTACTTGCTACTTTCAAGTACCTCAGATGAACTACGATAGAAGATAACAGAGAGAGTTAATAAGCAAAGCCGTACAATTAAATGAGTTTACTTTCACATATTTGCGAGATTATCTTCACAATGTTGGTGATAACTATCATGTAATGGGTTATTTCTTTGTTTGGCAGCTGCGTAAACATAACATAATATGTTAGTACTTAGTAAGTAGTTTAAAATAATATCATCATATGATCATCAACACATAGTATAAAACAAATTCGCTTTCTCTGTCCCTATGTCCCTATGTCCCTATGTATGCTTAAATCTTTAAAACTACGCAACGGATTTTGATGCGGTTTTTTTAATAGATAGAGTGATTCAAGAGGAAGGTTTTAGTATATAATTTATTATGTTTTAGACAAAGCGGGCGGAAAGCTAGTTATTATATATTTTGCAGTTATGTTTTTCAATTTTGTGACATTCGAGTTTATGTGTAATGATTGGATAGGTAATTGTTACAGTAGTAATCTCTATACTTCAATTAATTTTGTTTAACTTCCCACTGTTATAAACGGTAAAAGATTTAATCAGAAGTTGTACCTATCTACTGAATATTTAGAAATCTCTCTACCTAGGTATATGTTTTAATTCTATCTACCTAGTTTTGGCAGACAAATACAACAGAAATACTTATTTCCGTTCGTTCTTCTATTTAATAAATTACTTGTAACTTCTTGTAAGTAGTAACCTTCATGTAACTGAATCGTCTTTCCATTATAATATGATGACGATGATAGTAATTTCCTAATTAATTATTCTTTCTTCAACAAAAAATATACATTTCAAACACGATTACCTGCAAAATATGCGTTTCTCCTAAATCAGCAAAAAGCCTGTAAAGCCTACAATAACATTCCTGAAATAAAAACAATAAACAAGGAAATACAAAAGCAATTTCTAGCCAAACAAAATCGTCATCAGTTTTTCAATTTGGAAGCAAGATCACGCGCGTCCTACTTCGGCTCGCATTTTGTAGTTATACGCTTTCCAATATAAGTTATTAATGTTATTGTTAATTGTTGTTAAATAGTTAAGTTTTGAGATAAATATTATATAATAATAATCGCATATAATAATTGACGTAATTTTATCTTTATAGGTGTCTACCTACTTGGTTATTGTAATATTTAAGAGGAAACCTATTGAAGGAATATCAGTATTACAGAGTTTAAAAATATAAATGGACTTAAAAACATTGTTATTATTCTATAGTATCAATTTTTATAGGAAATATCTTATTCTCGTGTTACAATGTTAGTTACAATACTGCTTTGAAACGGCTGCATCGATTCTCATGAAATATGCATATCGGGCAGGTCTAAGAATCGGCCAACATCTATTTTTCATATCCCGTGATAAGAGTAAAGCAGAACAACGTTTGCGGGGACAGCTGTTACATATTCTATACTAATATTAAAAAGCTGAAGAGTTTGTTTGTTTGTTTGAACGCGCTAATCTCAGGAACTACTGGTCCCATTTGAAAAATTCTTTCGGTGTTAGATAGCCCATTTATCGAGGAAGGTTATAGGCTATACTATATCATCACGCTACGACCAACAGGAGTGGAGCCATGGGGGTGAAACCGCGCGGAGCAGCTAGGTAGTATTATATAAAATATCTTATTAGATACTTATTTTCGGAAAAATCTCTATTTACTATCCTTTAAATATATTCGAATCATACAGCTATTAACGCATAAACATAACGATTGATTTCTACCACTCGACCATTCAAATATTTGCTAACAGTGAAAATAGTATGGAGAAAGTGATTCGTGCTCCACGTGCTAATCATTGCTCTGCTTTACAAATAGGAAACCAGGGAAATCTCTTACGCCATACATTTACATCATTAAGGAATTCATTCAAGTTTTGCCAACATAGCTATGCTAAGTACCACAGTACATAATAGCAAACAGTACGGTAACTACAAAACGTTTGGCCTGTTTACTGTTGTATTTGCGTTTTGTCTTCTTGTGTTTGAGCGTGTTACTTTCATGTAAAGTGTAAGTGTATCGTTGTTTTTGTATTACAATGAACATTTGTTGAATGTTCCAGTGCGATACTTGCGTAGTAACTATTTAAATTTATTTATCTATGTCGATACGGACAATTGGACATAGGCTGTGACGTAGATGACAGTCATTAGAGTGATCTAGCTACCAAATGATCTTAATTCATTAATTTAGTTTTGTACTGTCACATCTATACTAATATTATAAAGCTGAAGAGTTTGTTTGTTTGTTTGTTTGTTTGTTTGTTTGTTTGAACGCGATAATCTCGGGAACTACTGGTCGGATTTGAAAAATTCTTTCGGTGTTAGATAGCCCATTTATCGAGGAAGGTTATAGGCTATATATCATCACGCTACGACCAATAGGGGTGGAGCCACGGGGGTGAAACCGCGCGGAGCAGCTAGTATATAATAATACTATATGTGCTAGTACTACTTTTAATTATTCTGTGGTTCATTTAAAATCATTGTTGTGACGTCATAATACACGATAATTATTATTACAGCAATTAAATATATGTGTTCATAACCCATATTCCCAAAGCTAATTAATTAGTGAAACATAATCGTATTTTATAATACCGTAACATTCGATGCATTTCAATTTACCGGTTATCATATCAAAGTCATTGATTTGATATATTATTGTAAGATATATTTTGAAATAGAATTTCGAGTAATGTATAAGAAATAGAGAGCCAGCCATCTAAATATATGTCTTAAAAAGCTTCTTAAGAATCGAAAACACGTACCACAGTTGCTTTTGTTACAGTACCCTAAAAATAATTTTAGATATATTGTACCTAAAAAAAATTACATATAAATAAAGTTACATTTTTTCCGCTGATGTTGTAATTTCCTTTATTATGACATGTTATGTTAGTTTTTGCATTGAGATAAAAACAGATTATTACACATGTATGTTAATGTGAAATAAATTAAACGTGTTGCGTTTAAAATCTGCACTAAGCAAGTATTTAGTAACACTTTTTTTTTATCTGTAATCGTTAATGACTGTGTATTTAATATTTATGAATGTGAAAGAAGTAAGGTATGAAGAATATAGAACTAAATTCACTAAAATCCTATACCAAATTTGTTAGCGTATTTCTGGAGGATATAACATTTTATATTCTGTGATAGATTGAAAACAGGAATAAAATATTCATAATTAATATATTATGTAATATAAATTATCTAGGTAGGTATAATAATACTGAAAGTTACCTAATAATTGTGGCGGAAGGACGTTTCTAGATAGGTACTTACCTTAATTAATACTTAGTAATTTAGTGCATGTTATTAAAATATATGATCTAGAGTAACTTTCAAAATGGTTCATTACTCGTAGAGATATTGTGTAACAGACAAATAGATTCAACGAATTATAAACTTCCTCTTTATGAAACCAGTTCAAAGAAGCATAGTTGCAAAATTTCGTGGAATCCCATAAAATTAAAAAAACCACAATTAAAACATGATGTTTGTGTACGTTCAAAATTGAGATATTTATCAATCTAATTACTATTTCTTCAAGTACCTAAAGCAATACAAGAAAAACCGTGTTCTCTCGACATCACATTTTAGACACAGTCTCGTCAACGCGATGCAATGTTTGCACCTTAACATTGCCAACCAATGAAGCACATCACTATCGCAAGGGTTCAATCGTTCGTCGACCTAAAGATCGTTGATCTAGAAATGTTCACAATTATACCTCTTGCACTGGACCGTAAAACGAACCGCAACCACAGATTAGATACCGCATGCGTGACAAGATGGCGGCGCGCGGAATGTCATTTCACTTTCGGCGCCAAAATTGCAGCTGACAAACTGTTTACCGTTTTGAAGTATGATTTGAAATACGATCTTGCAAGAAAAACATGTACAATTTATAGGTAGGACTGTAGGAGTAGTATAAAATGTGGAAGGAATGCAAGTCTTATGTGATAAAATAATAAATATTTACATTTGTATATATGTACAAATGTTAAATACAAGGCTTATAGCCTAAAAGTAGAATTTAAAAGTATCATGACATTCTTAGGTATTCTTCTCCATAGAAGTAACAGCAGATTTAAGATATACGACGATACCAATTCGGTAAATTAAAATAGATTGTAAGTAATTTTTTTTAGTTTATATAGAGTTCTATTGTAGATAAAATTCATGTTGGAATTCGTATTATTATCTTCAATTCTATTAATTCTCGATTGAAACATGCATTATAGGTGTAATATACTATTATGAGTTCTTATGAAATTATTGATTAATTTCCGCTGTGAACGTTGATTGGCTTTTAAATTGGCTTTTAGTTGTTATGATCAATTCCTAAATATAATTATCTTGGTGATAATTATTTGACATCAAAGCAATATGTGTGGGCGAATAATAGACCTTTGGAGAGTTAAAAATATTTTTTATTGAATAGAAACTGGTTATGGTGGGGTCATTGAGGTTTATTCATGTTTTGGTATTTGTTTTGTATGAGTATTGATTTTTAGTGTTTTTAAGATACATAAATATTTATTATTGTTTAAGTCAATATATAAATCCACAAATCGATAGGTGTATTTCTCGATATTATGTTTCTGAGTTTTATACGTACTGTTTGTATACGTAGTATATTATTATTAGTCTGTGGTACTGTATAGTTTTATACTATGAACACTGGTGATAAAATACGGAGAGATATTTTAATGTTCTGAAATGCAAAGGTTTAATTTAATTATACTAAGTACTAACAAATTAATCGTAAAGAGCATAGTTATAACTAAGCATAGAATAGTGATACAGTTAACCGATAATTTTGTCCACGGCTTGAGAATCGATTGCCGATTTTGTGTATTCCCACTGAATTACGAAACTATTCCAATATTGGGGTCAACAGGTTTCCGTTAACATTCTAATGGAATAATTTCTGTTTTCATATAAATTTAAATCTATAGAAAGGTATAATTGAGCCTCTTTTTGGAGATTTTTTAGTAAATCATTCATTTATTGCATAAAACATGGCAAGGGCAATGACCTTTGTTCAGCCTCTCGTTTTCGTGGAATTTTTTTTATGTGTTTTGGACTGATGTTTGGTTGATTAATTATAATTACGATATATTTGGATTTCGAAATATGTTTACCCATTTTGAATTTAAATTATAATAATTTTATAGTCTTTTGGAGGGGAGGAGGTGCGTGAATGACGTCGATTTTTTGTTGTTATATTCATAGGTCTTAGAGCATGTTTGTTTAATGCTCTAAGTCATGGTAGATAGATTGTTATTGGCATCGAGATAGTATGTACTACGTACTAGAGAGGCGATCGCTACTACACTCTCTTTAACACGAGCTAGAGGCAAGAATCACAAGTCTCTTTAGTCTGTGCCGGACTGTGCCCCCCGCTTGCCGCGTCAACACGTGTTATTGCTCTGTTCAAAATGCCTTCGTGTGTGCTAAGATATTGTTTTAACAGTTCCCATAATACAAACAAAGCCCGAGGAGTGACTTTTCACCAGTAAGTTTCCTTATTATGAGTAAGTAATGCATTTTACTAATATTGTTATCATTTTGCGAAAAATCACCACGCGTTCTGCGTTTCGCGCCATTTTTCATAGACTAACAGCACAGACGTGACACTATCGATGAGTCTGTTAAAAAAATGTAACTGGATTTTTTAACTATGTATATATACAATATATACTAGGAAAGATTACCGTGTTGTAGTACCTAAATATTTATACTTTTACCCGACTACGCAAAGTAAAACGGTAGGTTATATTAAGTAATATTTATTTATTTACCTATTTTTATTTATTAAAAAAATGTTCATCAACAGTTGTTCCAATAGGATTTATAAATTATTATGCACAACAATTACAAATAAACACAACATTCACAGAAACTAATACAGTAAAAGTTCCTTAATCGCGCTTCCTTTAGTCACGTTTTCACTATTCGCGGATTAAAAAAATGCGACCCAATTTCTATATTCGCGACTAAACATTTTTTTTATTCGCGGATTTAATAAGTACATACATAATAATAAAATTATTCCAATAGGTATCTTACCCAATATCCTTGTCAAATGGACTAATAAGAAAGTAAAATAGATCTTATTACAAGTTTGCCTAAAGTACATAATATTATGTTCTTAAATGATATCGCCGAGGCCTTTGACACAAGCCGCCTTTGTCGCAAGCCGCCTCTGCGGCGATTGATGTTTTTGAGAATGTAAATAAACAGAATGGAAGCAACCTTATAACTCAATAAATAAAGTATATTACATGCTTTATATTAGCTTCACCTGTATGTTTGTAACCGACTTCTTTGGGCGCGATTTTGACCCACTTTAAACGGCCAGATTTCGTTCAAACTTTGTAGATTTATTGAGGACCGATGACAATACACTAATTTGATAAAATAAATAATAGTTAAAAAAAATAAAAAACACGCTTTTTATAGAAAACCGACCTAAAAGCGTGTTTTTTAGTTTTTTTAAACTATTATTATTATTTTTAAATGTAGTTCCGTTTATAGTAAAAGCCGCTTTGCGTATTTATTGTTTCGTCTTTCACATTCGTTACAAAAATTGTGATCGAGTAAGGGGGCGTCCATAAATTACGTGAGGTGTTTTTTTTAATTTTCTGCCGCTCCCTCCCCCCCTGGTGAGATGTCGTGAGATTTTATTCAACCCCCTCCCCCATCCTCGAATCTCACGTGAGATTTTTCAAAATGTGAGTTTCTTATACGTAAACGCCATCAACATTGAATCATCGTATCCATTTAATTAGGGCTATTATAAACCAATACTCCAAAATTCGATTACATCATGAAGCAAAAACTGATAAAACTATTGATTACTACACAAAACGACAAAAGCTTACTAAATTGATATTATTTAAAGGAAATTAAAATACATAGTTTAATATAAAATCCTCTTTTTATTAATTCCCTAGTATCAGTACCACCAGATAGTACCGAGTAAACAGATTGCACAATGTGTCGCATCTGCACGCATTGCTTAATCTTTGAACTTGAAGCCACGCCTCGCTCGTTCCACACGTACCCCACCACATCGGCCGCGCGCAATGTTTTTGTTTGGAATAACCTCTCTAGTGTACATATATCTCGATGGTTATTGGTAATTGTTTAAATATGTCCAGCAGACCGCAGACCTAATTAAATGTAAAATCTTTTTAAGAAATTGATTTAAAAATAATAGTATGTATTTAAGCAAGCTTAGTCTTTAATTTAGTATTAAATTATCTGTTGTATTAACAACCACATAAGCTGCCACTATCAAAGAAGCTGCATTCCATTGTAGTTCTATAATTTGATAATAGATGGCACTAGTAAGGCATCAGAGTTATTTAACTCGCGCTATTGAAATTCTTTTTCGAATACGTAAATAGTCTGGGGAACTTGGCGAAATCATACTTACCTGGCGTAGGGGACACCGTGATCAGGAAGGCGGTTCCCCCAGAGCGAGGCCCCGCCATTGCACTGCGGCGGGGTTGACCTCTGCGATTATCCCTAATGTGGATAACTCGGACGCGTAATTTTTGGTAGTGGGGACTGCGTACGCGCCGTCCCCCCATAAATCATAATAATTCATTCTGTGAATGAATACTGCTAGTGCTTAAGTGCACATTGTGCACATAGTACAAATACAAACACAAATTTTGAAGTACATATTATGTTCTCTCGTCTATATCCATACTAATATTATAAATGCGTAAGTAACTCTGTCTGTCTGTCTGTTACTCAATCACGCCTAAACTACTGAACCAATTTTCATGAAATTTGGTATGGAGATATTTTGATACCCGAGAAAGGACATAGGCTACTTTTTATCCCGGGAAAATGACGCAATCCCGGAAATCCCACGGGAACGGGAACTATGCGGGTTTTTCTTTGACTGCGCGGGCGAAGCCGCGGGCGGAAACCTAGTATTATATAAAACTCAAAGGTGACTGATATAGTGATCTATCAACGCACAGCCCAAGCCCCAAACCACTGGACGTATCGGGCTGAAATTTGGCATGCAGTTAGATGTTAGGACGTAGGCATCCGCTAAGAAAGGATTTCCCGAAATTCTTGCGGGAACGGGGAAAAACGGGGATGCACGTACAAAGTCGTGGGCGGAAGCTAGTTAAATATAATATTAGTATTTCTACAGTTCTACTTTATGCTAGACGTAGTAATGATTCCATTCAATTGTTTCAAGTTTCGGTTATGTAAAAACAAATAAAAAGTATGAACATAAAAGATGATAATATGATAATATGTACATATTATTGTAGTTCGGATCTGTTAAGTTGGCATAAATAAGTACATTTTATCAATAAGTAATAATTATTTAAATTGTCGAATTACATTATATTACTATTGATTAAATACGAGTCGAATAAAAATAGCAAAAAGCCAACATCACGCGGTGTTCCCAGGCGGTCACCCATCCAAGTACTGACCGCGCCCGACGTTGCTTAACTTCGGTGATCGGACGAGAACCGGTGTATTCAACGTGGTATGGACTTTGGCGATAGCTATATTGAAATTGGTCTACTATTTATAATCAATTCATGTTAATTCATCTTGAAATAATGCTAAAAATATGTTTAACAATAAAAAATATAATAATGATAATAAGTAATAACAAAAAATTAATACAGAAAGTACCTATACTCTATTAATTTTACGTTATTAAAAACAGAAGTCAAATTAAATTTTACCTTTAAAGTTAAACAATGTACCTAAATTGCAAGGGAAGATGCAAATAAGGAAGTCCAAGTAAGAAATAACAATTAAATTGATTGTACGTAACATTTCCGCGTTACACCATTCTTGCATAAAGCCATAAAATTCTGTTCGTTCCGCTGTTTGCTGCTCATCAATTAATCAATTATTGGTCCATAAAATTTCTCACAAATTAAATCAATTAATGATGAAATCTCTTTAAATTTAACTGAAATTCTAGCTTCTGGATTTAGCTTCTGATTTTTCCTAGAAAATAATGAATGTTCCAATAGAATAAACATATATAGAAGATCCTCTATTTCTTAGGTAGGTATCTGGTAAGATTGTTTTCTGATTATAAACTACTAGCGGTCCGCCCCGGCTTCGCCCGTGGTACATATTTCGCAATAAAAGGTAGCCTATGTTCTTTCTCAGGGTCTAAAGATTATTTGTGCCAAATTTCATCAAAATCGGTCCAGTAGTTTATGCGTGAAAACCATACATACATACATACAAATTACAAACCTTTCCTCTTTATAATATTAGTAGGTATAGACTAGCTTTCCGCCCGCGGCTCCGCCCGCGCCCGCGTTTTTCAAAGACAAAACCGATTAGTTCCTGTTCCCGTGAGATTTCCGGGATAAAACCTATCCTATGTGTTAATCCAAGTTATCATCTATATTTGTGCTAAATTTCATTGTAATCAGTTCGGTAGTATTTGCGTGAAACAGTAACATACATATATACACACATCCATCCTCACAAACTTTCGCATTTATAATATTAGTAGGAAGGATCAGTGTTAGCAACCTGAAGCGAACCGATTATTGTACCAGGGGCGTAAAATTATCGTAAATTTAGCATATTTGGATAGAAATTATTGTGTTTTTAGGATAAAGTCAATTATAAATAAATAAATCATATAAATTGTAATATTGATAGGTATGCAAGTTCTCTACAGTTAATCTTTTTTAAACTACTGCTGTCAAATCAACAGGACACTGAAACCCATTGGGTAAATACTAGGGATGCATCGATACGCCTTTTCGCCGATACGATACCGATACCGATACTCTTATAAAAATATCGGCGATACCGATACCGATACCGATACGCTTACTTGGAATTCAAAAATTAAATTAACTACGTTAAAAACAACCGACTTCAAACCTATTTGATAAATAGCACATCTAAATAATATGTAGTAATTAATAATATCAAATCATTTTTATTTTTTACTTTTCCGTTTTTGAAGTCGGTTGTTTTTAACGTAGTTATTTTTATTTAATACTTTTTAGTGTATTTTTCAACACGACTCAAACGAGCCCAAACTCGATAAAGTTAAGTCAATATATTACTGAGTTCCTATGGCCACCTACCGATTCCATCATCAAATCAGCTCTATGTTATGATAATGTTTCATCGCTATCCAATTTACATACGTAAGTATACAAAATTTCAGCTCAATCGGTTACCGGGAAGTGAATCAAATTTACTTGCTACATTTCAAATAAGTCATCAAGTACAGACAAAAATGCTCATAAAATAAAAACTACTGGGCCTATCCGAATAAAATTTTTACGAGACCAATTCGACACCATCCCGCATCGAACAAAGAAAGAATCACGTAAATCGGTTCAGAAACCTCGGAGTAATCGGTGTACATACATAAAAAATAAAAAAAAATATACCGGCCGAATTGTTAACCTCCTCCTTTTTTTTGAAGTCGGTTAAAAATGAAGGTACATAATATAATAAATAAATCACAAGTCAGATTTTCCTTTTATTAATATAAAAAGTAGAGACATAATTAGGCAATTAAAAATTTTAGTAATTTAGATTAACATTGATAAGATTTTTGTTTAAAAAACAAAGTACATAATCTTAAGTTTTGCGGAGAAAGCGATTTCGCAAGTCTGTTTGAATAAGACCTACGCTGGAAAATAGTCTCTCAGATGCAACAGAACACATTTGGAAACTAAAGTACCTACTTCTGCGCATTTTTTTTCAAGTTTGGGTATAAAACGTCATTGCGCCAGAAAACGAATGGATCTGCATCTCTCGATATATTGGGACAACTCAACAACACCCTCACAAGCGCAGGGTTTCCCCGAGCATTGTTCATGCCTCATTTGCAAATTGCAACGGAATAGACGAGACAACACGCTCGTTTACACTACATTTTTAAAATTAAAAAGTATCGTTGTATCGGTCATAAAAATATCGTCGATACCGATATATCGGCTAACCCGAAGTATCGCCGATATATCGGTATCGGTATCGGTATCGGATGCACCCCTAGTAAATACCCAAAATTTCACTGTTCCCATGAAAGTTCGATATGAAACACGTCAAAATTTCATATTTGTATGGGTGAAATAATATAAATTCGAGAATTTTGCATGATAGAAATTATCGCACGATAATACTATGCTATCGTACATCGTACGTAGGCACAAAATTATCGTGTTTGTACAATAATTATTGTACGGTTCCGAACACTGGGAAGGATAGGATAGGATAGGAAGTAGGATAGGATAGGACTAAGTAAATAAAATGTTTCTTACTATAATAATAAAAGCTTTACTATCCCCTAGCCCTATCCCACATTAATAATTGCAATAATAATCTACGCTATAAATGTTCACGTGCGAAAATTAATTACAGTAAAATAAACCGTTTTTCAATCAAGATAACGTTCACAATAGCATACATGTGCCCATAAGAACCCTTCGTAGTACCGCTATGTGGCCACAGATGGCGTAATGCGTGCGAAACTCGACCCTATTGCAAAGGAATGTAGCTTGTAAATTGTAATGAGCTTGTAGAATGGTATTCGCAATTATTATGCTATTAAATCATAGTAACAACATTGTCTGTTATTTATAATTGCTTAGAGTTAATTACGGCTTCTTTTGTAGTTTATCTGTGTGACTTTTGTTTTGTAAAAAAAAAAAAAATATTACATAAAACTAGATTAGTGAATCAAACAAAAATAGATTAGTGAATTTCTTTAGATTGTAGAGAAAATGAAATAAAAACAAAAAAAAGGTGTTTTCCGATACCGGGAATCGAACCCGAGCCTCCTGGGTGAGAGCCAGGTATCCTAGCCACTAGACCATATCGGATGTTGGTGTTTGAACGAATTTGTACATTATTTACTTGAGCACAGAATATTCTTATAATCAGAATGGTTTTAACCAATATTTTTGAGTTCAAGCGCCTATATACACATAATTATTAAAATGTTAGATGGTTGTTAAGCTATTGCATAGCTTCTATCGCGGGCCTTGAGCGCGGGGACCGAATCGAGAAATTCCGTAACCAAAAAAACCTCACGCTCCCCACTCCGACGGGCTCGGAGGTGTGGCTTGAAGGCATGCTATGCAATAGCTTTACCGCGGCAGTCCCCGAGTGCCACACGTCTTTTTTTTTAATATATTATAGGTAATTATACAGAACTACACTAGCTGACACAAACTAAATAAAACAAAAACCACCGTAAAAATTTCATTTTCTAACAAAAAATATTTGCCACATATGGCAGCACGAATCACGATTACATAACTACACTACATAGAGATTGCGTTAACAATAGCCATTCCCATGCGTTGGCAACCCCACTAGAGAATGTGAAACTTGGGAAAGACTATTTATCTTGTTGTTCCGTAATTAGGGCTGTAAAAAGTATGATAGGGTCTAGGGATATAATTGATATAGGTATGTGTGACAAGACGTAAATATTTAGACTTGAATGTCTCGAACAAGTTATCTTATTTGACAATATTTTGCTTATCTATACTAATATTATAAAGGTGAAGAGTTTGTTTGTTTGCTTGTTTGAACGCGCTAATCTCAGGAACTACTGTCCGATTTGAAAAAATCTTTCGGTGTTAGATAGCCCATTTATCGAGAAAGGGTATACATATATCATCACGCTAAGACCACCAGGAGCGGAGCCACGCGGGAGAAACCGCGGAGCGCAGCTAGTATTATAGAAAATCTTATATTATGTACAATGTACATAGTTAATGCAGTTTAAAAGTCCAATAATAAAGAAGCTTTAATACTGAATGTATATTTGCAATTTCTTTCTTTATGTATGAATTAAAATTTATAAAAAAACATGTAAGTAATTGAATTTGAATAGCCATTCACATAAGAACTTTAAAAATTTCACGGTACACAATACTAGATATCATTGTCATATCCGAAACCAGTATTGAAATATACCTACACAGTGAAAGCTGTCCACCTGTTAATGTATTAAGTGGTTTGACCACCGACCATCGACCACCGACATGTATGATCGTATGATCGATCTTACCACGCGATAAGAATGATAAAATAATTTTGTGAAGTATTTCTTTAGATAGGAACTATAGCTTTCCACTCGTGGCTTCGCCCGCGTACGCAAAAAAACCCGCATAGTTCCCGGATATAGATTGTCGGGATAACCTATCTTATGTCCTTTCTCAGGTTTAAAACTATCTTTGTAATAAATTTCATTCAAATTAGTTAAGTGGTTAATACGTAAATGACGAGATGATTGTGTGTAATATGTAGTAGATACCTATTTTATATCAGCTGAAAGACTTTTTGGACTTTTTACAACAATTTTGATGAGATTATAATCGAAAATACGAATTCGCACGCTTCATGCCAAGAAGAATTTACTTTTCTCAACTGAATCAAAAGCTTATAAATCAATTTCTAGCTTAAAATAAAATTCAACTAGTCATCGTCTATTACCTACAGCTAGAAGCTTCTTTATCCGTCATCTAACAAAAGGGTCAAAAGATCACTAATTGTATATTATTTATTCAATTATTCAAAGCAAATTCCGATTACATAAAACTCTTACTGTCGTTATTATATAATATTATGATAGAATAACATAACCGTATGTTTATTATAATTAACTTCATGTTATAAGTGATGATGATATAAGTGTAAACAGAATCTTCGCTATTTAGATAAATTCTTATAATAACATTAGCTGGTATGGCAATAATAGATCCTTACTCATTTATTATTATTACGTAAGATACTGCTTGTCTTATATTTCGAATCGATGAATCAATTTCGGTGGATTTTATATCAATGATAAACTTAGTGTTTCGATTCAATGCAAAATCTGCTCTACATATTTAAAAAAATCTTTACATAGAAGGCTATATCTTTACTGAGTAAAATAAGGCTTTATTATTTTAAATCGAGGATCGACCCGGGTAAAGGCTGTACAAACAGCCAGTATGTATTTTATACAGGAAATTTAGAAAAAAAAAACATTTATGTCAATATTTTTCCCATAGTGGGAATCGAACCTACATACTGTAAAAGTTTATAAAACTAGCTACTGCACCAGCAGATAACCGACTTAAAAAGTAAATGTGATTTACCGGTATACCTATCCCTTTTTCATACAAATGTCACTACAATGTAACACTAATTTGTTATGTTTTCAACAGATCGTTAGTCTTCCTCACAAGTATTTATATCGAGTAGTGAAAGTAGTCAATAGAAAGTAAAAGACAATAGCAAACTAGTTATTTGTATCAGCCATTATATTGTTGAGAAAATTGCCTCAAATTGATACTTTGCTAAATAATGGACGGGACAAATATGGCAATTTCTGTAGAGGCTATGAAGGAACAGGTTTTTAACAATATAATATTTTGGTATTTCTATCGAAATTCTTGCCGTTTTTTCTGTATTGAAATATTATGTTGTGAAGATAGGTACCTACTCTTTTCTTCTTTATATCGTTAAGAATTAAGATTCCATCTATTAGAGAGGAAATACTAGTAAAAAAAAATATACTGGCCGAATTGATAACCTCCTTCTTTTTTTGAAGTCGGTTAAAAATTACACACACAGCCATGAAATTGATACACACACAAAAATTATATTATTGTTTCTTTTACTTCCTTGTTAATAGCTATTTTTTGGAGGACTACTAGCATTAATAAATATATCTATTTTGTTCCAGGTACATCAACAAACAATTATGAGACCAATCAGAAATGGCGCGTCAATCTGACAGTGACGTAAGAGCCAAGATGGCGCTAGTGACATTGGTGTGTGTGCTCAGTGCGTTTGTGTGTGTGAATGGCCACGTGGCTCTGACGTACCCGCCGGCTAGGAAGTATGATTTGGACTTTCTAGATAATTCTAGAACGAAACCGCCATGTGGCATGCCTAAAGGTGAGCATAAGTTTAATATGAACATTGACCATGAATAATTAGTTAATACCACAGATAAATAAAATAATACTACACTACCCAATGCGATATACATTAATCTTATTTATCAGACAATTTTTTGTTATGTACAAAGCCGGGTGATTACATTGATACATTGATATTGAACGGAATATTAATTGAAACCTTTTCTATTATTTTCTATATTTGACCTATTGGATTTATGTACCTCCAGAAGTAGAACTATCGAAAATAAGTTCAATTGTTAATAGTTATCCAGCAAAATTACATCATCGTTAGTTAGTAGTTGAAATAATTAGCACTGAGTTAAATAAAAAATAAAAATAAAAAAGAGACGCTTTTTTATCTCATATCAGTTATCACGAACATAGGTACACCATTAAAAAAAATCTCTGAAAATCAAATGTAATTAAGATAATTTTAATATAAATGTAATTGTGTACAAGACCTTACCGCCCTTGCAAGGTAAAAAGGGCACGTGATTATCTGAGTGAGTCATACAAAAACCGAGTCACGATTTTAACATCCT
>CAJQZM010037940.1:0-12500 GCA_907164665.1 Colias nastes | reverse complement strand
CAAATTAATCTCCAAACACTTTATCCACACTCTAGTGCGCAAAGCTACGAAGTACACTTGCCAAGTGACTTCACATGCGAGAACTGCACACTACAGTTGCAGCGGGAAGCTGATGAGTGGGGGTCCAAATATCGCTTCTGGTCCTGTGCTGATATCGATATTGTACAACGTGAGTTGTAATAGAAGATTCTAGATGTTTTTGTTAAGGATCTCTAGTTTAGAATATTCTGGATGTTTCCAGATGTTTTATTTAAGGATTTTTAGTTTTTGAAGTGAAAACTTCTTTAGCGGCGTTGAGCACTTTTTCTGTAATGGGTATAAAATCTTAAACTCGCGTCAGGACACGTGACCTGATCGAAAAAGCGTAAGACGGATGGAGAGTAGACAGCTATCCCCTCTCTACTTCGCGCGTTTTCACTTCTGCCGGCACTCCCGGAGTGCAAACTGCAACCCGTCTTTTTTTTTTTTAGTGAGTAGATGAGAATGGAAGAAGGCAGAGGCTTATATAACTAGATAGCTTTTTCTAAATAATTGTTGGATATTAATAAAATAATTGCTCTTTTGAATTTTAGAGACAGTTTTGGTTTTGATTGAGATTTAAAACTTGTGTTTGATATAAAGTTTAAAATAATTTTATAGGAATGAAATGAAAGCTATTTTTTTATGATAACATTGTTCTTTTTAAATTATGTTGATACTTTTGTTTATTTATCCTTAGTTTGTAAAGATTATAGAAATGTTTTTACCAAGTTCCATTTTTAACCGACTTCAAAGGAGGAGGAGATTATCAATTCGGCCGGTATAATTTTTTTTTAATTTACTGTTCACCTTTTAACACTGTCTCTAATAGGTACTTTACTTGTAATAAATTACTAAATAATAATCAATAGAGTATTTTATTATGGCATGATAATATTATTTCAATACCAATAATTATTTTTTTACACCTTCCAGGCAAAGAATACCACGAGACGTGTTCCGGCAAGGGTTTTCACATCCTAGGTCGTTGTAAATGCAACAAGCTACATAGTGGAGCTCGCTGTCAGTTCTCAGACGAATGTTCTGAAGATACAGACTGTGGGCTTCGGGGGAAATGTGTAGATGTGGATGGTACTGAATCTCCGAGGAGGATGTGTTATTGCCCTCATGGGTTCTATGGGAAGGGGTGTAATAAGAGTAAGTATTATGGGTGGGAAGGGTGGAAAAGATGGGTAGAATAGTTCTAGGTTGGGAAATGTGAGGGGAAAAGTTGTAGGTTAGAAAATATAAGTGGAAAGTTCTAGCTAGAAAAGTTATGGATCAGAGTACCAATAAGTAGAAAAGTTTATAGGTCAGAATGTATTAAAAGGCAGAAATATTCTGGATAGGAAAATATAAGTGTAAAAGATGGGCAGAAAATGTAGAGAGAATGTTGTTAGTCAGAAAATATTATATAAGGTGTGAAATATGAAATTATATGATTATGAAAAACCGTATTAGTTTACATGCTTAGTTATTAGGATGAATATGATATAATATTATGTAGACGACAAAAGCTATTAGACTATGTAAAAGGGTGAAATATTAGAGAAGAATGTTCCTTTTGAAAAAAAAAATCTAATATTGGGGACATTTAAACTTAATAAACTAAATTATTTAAGAATTGTCATAAATTTCATTCCAACTATGTAAACAATATTTTATTTAAAACTTTTTAGTATGAATCCAATAATTACTACGCTATACTTGCAAAGAATCATGCTTAAAAACAGTTTTATTTAATTTCAGAGTCACCATGGAAAGAAAAGTCAATAAATCTCGGTCTCTACAGTAAGAAGGAATTATCTAAAGATTTCCATTTGTACTGGCGAGTTATTAAAGACATGCAGGAGGTAGAGTTTGTCATGATGGTCAATGGGACTTCTTATGCTGGTAAGTTATATGTTTTGTGTGTGTAAAAATATAATAACTCTGCCATTAAATATTCGTCAGGCCCAGACCCCTTCGGGTTTTAAAAATCTTGTGCGACAACATTTTCTTTCCGCTGCTGATCCGGACCTGTAATACCTTTTTAACTTTTTATATTTTCATTATGTTTAAATATGTACGTGGTATATGTATTAGATATAGATGGTATTCGTATAATAATTTTATCTTATTCAATATCAGTGTGTTTCCTTCTAAGTATATATTTATTTATTTATGTATATTATATAATATGAAATTGGTATGTATATCTGTTTATTTTATTTATGTATATATATATATATATATATATATTTATATATTGTGTATGTATATGTATAGTATATGTGATATTGTATATGGACATGACGTATTAGTTAAGGTGTATATATATTATTATTTTTTTGTTTTCTTGCTATTAATTATTCTTTTTTCTGTTCTCGTCCCGCCAATTAGTGATCATTTTGCTTGTTTACCTTTTACCGTGGTTGCCTGGAAGAGATCACTATTAAGTGATAAGGCCGCCAAAATAATTGTACTATATTCTATGTGTAAGTAGTTCTAAGGTTTCCTATCTGTACAATTATTAAAGGGTTAAATAAATAAATAAATAAATAAATAATTGACAAAATTATGTAGCTTGGTTAGGTTGATGCGAAACAAATGCTAAATAAAATAGTGCGGATATTTTGTTGTACTGTGAAAGGATAATTATTAATAACTATTGTATATCCTGCACAGAAATATGTATAATGTAAAAAAATATAATTATATGTGTTATGTAGTGCGTCTTTTAGCTTAGAGAAATCGGAAAAGTTTTAAAACAAACCAATGATATATGTATATTATTAAAATAATCTTAAATACATTGAAAGAAGATTGTTTATAATAAAATAAAATATAAAAGCAGCAAAAAGCCAACATCACACGGTGTTCCCAGGCGGTCACCCATCCAAGTACTGACCGCGCCCGACGTTGCTTAACTTCGGTGATCGGACGAGAACCGGTGTATTCAACGTGGTATGGACGTTGGCGATGGATAACGTGAAATTTTGAATCATAATCTACACACTACTAAATGACATATTTTCACTAAAAAAACACGACTTGTTTTGAGTTTTGACACAATATATTGTAAAACTAGCTTTCGGCCCGCAGCTTCGCCCGCTTTGTCTAAACCTTATAAATTGTATACTCGAACATTCCTCTTGAATAGCTCTATCTATTAAAAAACCGCATCAAAATCCGTTGCGTAGTTTTAAAGATTTAAGCATTCATAGGGACATAGGGAGAGAAAAAGCGACTATGTAGTGATATAAATATTTATGTTGTTTTCAGCTATCGGTTGGCGTCCTAAAGGCTTGAAGAAGGAATGTAAAAACTTCCCTGTGTTGGGAGCGCCCCTCGAGCAATGTAAGTTTTTATATTCTTAAATTATATACCTGGTAATTTGTATGTATAATAAAGAAAAAAATGGGTTGAGAATGTTTTTTCAAAGAAACAATATTTTTTATTTTTTTTTATTTTTCTTATTAGCATTTCTTGAATATTCTTTGGAAGAGGGCGCTGACTCCTGACATACAGGTTATTACCTAGTTTGGGAGTCAGAGACTTCAGTATTTCAAAATGTAAAAATTTTGTCAATAAAGAATTTTTATTTTATTTATTATTATTTATTAATATAAAATTTTAATGACGTCGGATTCGAACCCGCGTCTTTCGTCGCACGGAAAAGCTGTATAAAGCTATGTACTTGTTTTAGCTGTTCATACAATTTTATTAATTTCCCTGTTAATGTGGGCTTCAGTACAATAACTTATTCTATACATATCTATATTGATTATTGATTATGTGTATACTTACTAAGTAAATAATAAATTATTTCAGTAACAACATCACAACCAGAACCTTTACCGAAGCCTGAACCAAAATCAGAGAGTAAAAATAAATCGGAACCTCAACCAGAACCAGAGCCAGAACCTAAGGCAGAACCTCAGCCAGAACCTCAGTCAGAACCTAAAGCAGAACCGGAACCTGAACCAGAACCTAAGTCAGAACCTCAACCGGAACCTACATCAGAACCACAGCCAGAACCGGAACCATCATCAGAACCACAGCCAGAACCAGAACCATCGTCAGAACCGCAACCAGAACCTACAACACCGGAAACTAAAATGGAAACATTTGAAAACGACAGAAATAAACGTGTAGCCATGCACACACTAGATGGGTTTGATTTTAAGAACCTAGGGAATGATGTGACCGTTAAAACTAGTATTTCCAAATCTGTTTCTAGCTCTAAAGGTAAATATTTCTATTTATGGATTGCTTATCAATTATCATCATAATTTAAAGAGTTGAAAAACATCAATTATTAATTTTAAATAATAAACTTAATCATATAACTTTATTACAATTAATGAATCAAATAAAAACTAGTTAATATAAATGATTTGCATTAATGAACAAAAACTTCTAAAGAAGAATAAATAGTTGATAAAATGTAAATATGCATTATTATTAAAGAACGAAATAACACATTTATCGTTACAACAATTTCTAGGTACATAATATATAAACGATTAATTCCCTATTTTATACATATAATCAGTAATGTGTTATATCTAATACATTGGCATACAATTTCAGGTCGCAAGAAGCGCGCAGCCCAAGAAGCACAAAACTCAAGTAAGTATGACAAATTACACCTTATCTCTTACACATTACAGCACACTTTTGTACAACACACGAGTGCTAAACCCCACAAGCTAAGCCACACAGCACAAGCACAAATACTTTTCGAATGACGCAAAAAACTAACGTATTTTATAACACTAATGTACATATAATTGCATGGTTGTGTGTTTTTACAGATGTGGCAACATCGACCACTATTATAGACAATGAAACTGAAAATTATCCTAGTCCCAAACCGACTGAGCCCACTTTACCGAACCGAAAGCCGTTTAAACCTAAGTCTAAATATGGTCCTAGACCTATAATTAATCCTGTTAAAGTAGAACCCACTCCCACACCGGAACCGGAACCGGAACCAGAACCTACTTCTAAACCAACATCAGAACCTGAACCTAAAGCAGAACCTTCCCCAGAACCTAGTTCTGAACCAGAATCAACGCCAGAACCTTCTTCTGAACCTGCATCAGAGCCAGAACCCTCTCCTGAACCTAAACCAGAACCGGAACCCTCTCCTGAACCTAAATCTGACCGGGAACCTAAATCAGAACCTCTACCTGAACCAACGTCTGAACCAGAACCTTCTCCTGAACCTAAATCTGTACTTTCACCAGAACTTAGTTCTGAACCTTCTCCTGAACCTAAATCAGAACCTTCTGAACCTAAATCTGAGCCAGAACCAGAACCAAAATCGGAACCTACATCCGAACCTTCTCCAGAACCTAATTCTGAACCATCTCCTGAACCTACATCAGAACCTTCTCCCGAAACCGAACCAGAACCGAAAGCAGAACCTTCCCCTGAACCAGAACCTAAGTCAGAACCTTCTCCCGAACCAGAACCTTCCCCTGAACCCAACGCAGAAGGCGAAGCTGAGAATTTGTTAGTGAAAGGCCTAAATGAAGAATCAGGTAACGCACAAGCTTTGCACTTATTATTACACTTTATCAGGTATAAAATAATAAAATAAACGTTTTGTGAACAAATTTTTTGTGGGAATAACAATAATTAACAACCTATGTAGAAAGGAAAGAAATAATTTACTATAAATCATAAATCATATTACAACTTAAAACAATTACGTTTTTAATATTATATCACAAAAAAGTAAAAAACATTAATTATTTTAAGCAATTCTTAAAAATTAAGATCTAATGGCCTTTTTAATAACTACTAGATGACCTTGTTTTACTTAAAGATACCAAAAATACCTGATACAGTGTTAGCTTGAATGTTATATGTGTATTAATTGCTGTTATTAATTTATCTAATATTTTGTGTCACTATTAACTTTGTCACTTATTTTATTAAATACTTATTATTGTGAATAAACTTGGTTTAATAATACTTTAAATAACTTGATATTTAATGTTCTGGATGTTTATTAATTCTACATGTATATTAATAACTTATTTACTTATTTCTAGAAGTTTATCTATAATCTTCTGAATTCTCAATTACATTCTTATTTCTCCTGATTACTCTATCTTCTTAATCTTTATTAAACCTGTATTTTTCTTATTATCTTATTCCAATTATATTTCTTAATTGCTTTAGCTGTAACTTGCTTCCATGCTTACAACGCTCTTTCCCATTCCCTTTCCTTACTTCTTTCCTCTTTCTTCTCTCGACTCTTATTGTTTTTCTTGAGTCTAATTCTTCATTTCGATCTAAATCTTTGTTATAACAACTTCGTGTCGGTGGGATAAATTTTCAGGTACTTACAAGGTAAATGTGGTTGTAACAACAATATAAAATCTTTAAGAGGTGGCAAAAAGGCCAAAAAATACTTAAAAATGTCAAAAAAACAAATCTTAATCATTTTTATGAATGATTATTTGTTTTTCCCTGATTTTTGCCTCCGCCTCTTGATTCTATAATTAACACTTTCTACAATTTCAGCTGAAAAAAAGTCTTTCTTCGGGACGGTCTTCTTTTTGTGTTACGGTTTTGGATTTCAATATAAATAGTTGTCACTGAGTAGCTATATATCCACCACCATGTATTATATTTTTATTAATTTATAGATGCACATCTTATTTTCCATATTTGTGTTAAATTTTATGGTCAACATGCAAAATCACAACAAAAAAGTGTGAAAACTTAAGAAAATAGGCCTAAATTATTAAAAACAATTGTTCGACTGTAAAAATAATTGCATTTCGATTTAAATTTTTAGGAGAAATTGAGGAGGTATCCCCATATGAGATGTTTCTAGATAATAATTAATTTCCACTCTTATCATCATTTTTGTGAGTTATACAAGAGACATACCTCTGGAGAAAAGTTACTCCTTTGGAGAAAAGTTACTCTTCTGGAGAAAAGTTACTCTTGTGGGGAAAAGTTACTCTTCTGGAGAAAAATTACTCCTCTGGAGAAAAGTTACTCAGTGACAATCCACCATTTAAAAACAATAGTTTTTCCTATTTAAATATTATTAAAAAAGCTCTATTCTAGGCTATTTCCCGGCGCACGAATACGTACCAAAATTCGACTTCAATCCCATGGACTGTACGGATATCGTGATTGGTACTGCAAGAGGCAACTATCATAGAGTGCTCGATTATTATACTAGAGATAGGTAAATATTATTATTTATTAATTAAAATAAGCTATTTTTGAAGTGAATGTTCTTTGCGCGTTGACAGTAAATTTTCAAGGTCTTGTCATGGCAACACCGTCGATCTTTGAATCTTGCCAAAGAAGTTTCACTTCTGACACATTTGCTCGGCACATACGCTCTCTTTATTCAGGACTAAGGAGAATAAAGAAAGCCTTACTTTAGATGACACTTTGTTCTACTGTTACTGATTGGATGGACTAGTGATAATAGATTTGTTTTTGTGCCAATTAAAATGATGATGATGATGTTGTTGTTGTTGATGATGATGATGATAGTGATGATGATGATTATGATTGATTTTTTAAAAACTTAATATTTTTCATTTCCATAGTCTACAGAAAAAATAGATCAAAATTTTCTGGATACTAGTTAGGTATTAAAAGTTTGTTTCTTTACAAATAATAATTAATTATGATGGATAATTTCAGATCAACTCCTCGTGTGGATACTTTCTGGGGTGGACATGATGATATCACAGCATCTTCAGGGTTTGAAGAGAATGGAGTAACTACTATTATGTTCAGGAAGAAAATTAAGGTAATCGCATTGTAATTATTAGATAGAAAATGATAAATTTAATCTTTTATTTATGCTGGTAACATAATAAAGTGGATTTTATATGGTTTTGTATTTATTTCAAACTAGCGGTCCGCCCCGGCTTCGCCCGTGGTACAAATTTCGCAATAAAAAGTAGCCTATGTCCTTTCTCGGGTATCAAAATATCTCCATACCGAATTTTATGCAAATTGGTTCAGTAGTTTAGGCGTGATTGAGTAACAGACAGACAGACAGAGTTACTTTCGCATTTATAATATTAGTATGGATTCAGAGTAGTTATTAAGAGTTAATTCGGGAAGGTACAAATCACAAGGTAAAATACATTCAAATCTATTCAGCTGTTCTTGAGTACAAGTACTGTATTTAATCGAATTTATCATTGCGAATGTTGTTGTATGTTTGTTGTTCTATAGAACGTAACATATAAATTTTATTATATTTTTGTTTGGAGATAGTTAAGAGGCATATTGTCTTGGTTTTAATGGATATATCTTTATTCATAAATAAAATAAAATATTCCAGGCCAAAGAACCAACCGACCATTCTCTAGTAGACGACGAGATGCATGTGATCTGGGCCCGGGGGCAGGAACTCGGGGCACAACCCAAACAGTTCTACAGACCTGATGAGATCAAGTACCATGGTCACGGGGGGCAAAGGGGCGTGGTTGGGGTTAACTTCTTTGGTAAGTGTGGAAAAAAGATCTAAAATGCATCAAGATTTTAACGCTACTTAAATGGATCTCTGGACTCTCCTGGACTCGGATCCCTCGAATTATTTAAATTAACATTATCCTGAGCTTAGAAGAAGTTATAACAAGCTATAAAGCTGTATTTTGTGTCCAATTATTTTTGAATTAAAAATTCTTTAGGCGCGTTCAGAGTAAAATATCAGGGTCGCCGTCATCGTCATGACCACATGACAATACCATCAGGTCATAGAGTATGGCGACGATTTTAGTATCTTTAGATCTTGCCAAAGAAGTTTCACTTCACACACGCTCATTTTCCATTGTTTTGCTTTTTACAATTTTTTTTCACACTGAAATATTATATTTAACTTCCAGACGAAGTAAAATCCCCCTCTTCCGGTGGTATAACATCTCTAGACAACAAATGTGGGGCACAATTCAAACTGCCCGCAGATTGTGACGTCACAAACAGAACATGCGACTTTATTGCCTCTTGGGAGTACTTGGGGCAGAAGAGGGGCAAAGATTCGATTAGATTCACGATAACGACAAAGGAGACTAAACATTGGACGGGTATTGGGTTCAGTTTGGATAGGAAGATGGTGAGTTTCTTTAGTTTATTTGAATTTTGGTGATATTTGTAAAGATCCTTTGATATTTGATCATTGGGAGAAATGACGAAGTTACAGCATTATTATTAATTGTACCTAAGTATGTTGTACTTAATAATTCGGATCGTATAAATTAGTATTACATAATACATAGGTATAAATAGGTAAAATAGGACTGCAAAAAAATGTCAAAATTATTTTTTATATATATTTTAGATATTATGTTCTGTTTAACTTATCTATCAGCTATAATAACAAATGATATTTAAAAAAAAAAAAGTTAACAATGTTGTGTATTTAAAGACAGAATTGTCTTTAAGTTTCTTATATACCTAAAGGACATGTCCAAAAATGTATGAACCGAAAACCCAGAATCGACAGGAATGAAATGTGTACCAATGGATTGGCATTGGATTGTAATATAATGTTACCAAGGGGGCAACTCTGAAATCGTTATAGTATAGGAGCTAGGAGCAAAACAAAATAACTAAGAAATTCGTTAAAAAAATAATATAAATAAGTTTATGTTATGTAATGGCTTAATATGATGTTGTTATAATGTTGTATCACTTGTTTTACAAATGATAATCATCATCTTTTACAAGCAACAGCAACGTAACAAAAACGTTGCAACACAACGTTACAAAAACTCTGATTGTTATAGTTTTTTTTCTTTTGGCTCATAGATACAACAATTGCTATAGTACTATATTTATTATTGGTAATTCTATGGCTATCTATTGAAAAAAAAGAAACTGTATAGTGCAGGAGCTAAGCGACAAAAAAACAAAGTAAAAATCGTTTCAAAATAATAAAAACACCTTATGTTGTGGATAAGAATATAGTTGTTATTCATTTATTTTTATAATTAAGTCTTATTTTGATAAGTTTTAATGATATTTAATAACGACTACATTCGAATCTACAACAACTTGTGTAACACATGAATGTACAAGCAAAAGCAATTAATTAATTAAAAATTAAAATTATAATAACAACGATAATCTCATCCACAACATGATTATTTTCAAACGATTTTTTATTCAGTTTTATTGGACCTTATCTCCTATGCTATACCTATTATTATTTTTATTTAGAATTAGGTACCAATAATACATACAGTACTAAAGCAATTGTAGTATATTGAGCCAAAAGAAAAAACTACGAATAACGGAGTCTTTGTTAAGTTGTGATTGAACATGATGTTATTATGTTGCTGTTGTTTTTAAAATGTGTTGATGATAATTATCATGTATAACACAACTGATACAACATTAGGTATTACAACGTCATATTAATCTACAACATGACGTAAACTTGTGTTTTAAACGAATTTCTTACTTATTTTATTTTGCTCCTAGCTCCTATACTATAACGATTTCGGGGTTACCGCTTTAGCTACATTATGTTATATTTAATTATCAATCCATTGGTATATATTTCATTCCTGTCGATTCTGGGTCATTTTTTGGACATCACCTTTCCATGCTTATTACTACATTTTAAAATATTTCCCAGTCACAAACAGACGCAGTAGTAGGCTGGGTGGACAGTCGATCAGGCAGACCATTTTTAATGGATTCTTGGTTACCGGGATATTCTGCCCCACGCTTGGATTCCCGCCAGGATATCTCCCAGGCTAAAGGGGAAACAGCTGATGGGTATACCACCATGAGCTTTGTGAGGAAACGGGATACTGGGGATAGTAAGGTAAAAAAACTAGGATAAAGTATGTGGAGACCGACAAATTTTTGAAAAAATTGGTTGTCTGTAAAGTCGGTTTACTGACGAAAGTTGAACGTGACAACGTCCGATTGTGCTTCTTTGTCGCTCGTTCCGCGCTCTCGCTTGCACTTCAAGCCACATAGGGAACGCCTCAGAGCGAGGTAACGCCGCATGAGTCATGTTTTTTCGTGCGTGCAGCCGGCTCTATCGAATTATAAGACGTTGTCACGTCAAAAGTAGGGAAATATCTTTATTTTGGGTAAATTACGGCAATAAAGGTTTTAGGTTTAGTTCTAGGGATATGGATAGCGGAGACATTTATTAATTGCAGGGAATCTAGAACTTTTTAAAGACATTAGAGGAAGTCGAAATTTTTATTAATTTATCAATACACTATATTTGACGAGATATTAAGAAAATTACGCTTTTTCCGTAAAAATTGTTTATTTTGGACTTAAAACAGTAACTTTACCAACTACCCCACATTTCTAATTTTTATTATACAAATGTATATAATGTGTAGTTGAATAATTACAAATATCTTTTATCAAAACACATATGACGACATATTAAGAAAATCATAAATTCTCCATAAAAGTATCTTTTACTAGAGTTATAAAATAGTCATTTTTCCGACTACCCTCCAATTTTATGCCTTCTATTATTTCTTTTATCCATACTTTACAAATATCATTCACTTTATTATACCTTTATCTACATTCCCATTCCAGGACCTATCGTTCACAGACGTCCAGTGCTTATACATAATGTTCGTGACGAAGGGTGGCGGGTTCGATCCCGTCAACAAGAGGATGAGCAAACATATGTCTGTACCGCTTATTACTGATGACAAGATTTGTATCAAGCCGTGTGGACCCGGTGAGTTTTAGTATTATTTATAGAAAAAAAAAAAAACATTTTTTGTAAAAAAAAAACGATTTTTTTTGCATAGATTTGTTTTGTCTGATTGTTTTGTTCAATCAGGTAGAAGATTTTGTTTAATTCTAAACATGTGTATAAATTATTAACACATTTTGCTCAGGAATTAAATTTGATTTAGATAGTAGGTACAGTCTTGGACAGTTTTGTAATTTTTATGCAAATAAAAAGACAAAATTGTTTTGTCCATTGCTATCAGGTGTTCACCGATGCCTTCAGTTAATAGTTTTATATTATTTTTCCGTTAAATTAGTTTTGAGACTGTAACATATTTATTATTTTCCTTCTTTTTTATTATTATTTCTTCATCTCTCGCTCTTACTGCCCGCGTATTAGTTTTAAGAAAAATGGTGTAGAATACAAATGTTAGAGACAATATTTGTATTTTCTATCTACAGCATAACCTTTTACTACTTACCAAATATTCTCGAAAATATTATTTATCCAGATTAAGTTTTTCACTAGCTAATCACCATTATCGTCTCTCAAATATACCAGACTAAGCTTTTTACCTAACATATTATTTATCCCCAGAACCAACCGACGAAGAAACAACCCCCGAACCGGTTCAACCCGGTTCCCATACATACAACATATATATCCGTATAACCGGGCTAGCGGATAGTTTCCGACCGCCAGCCCCAAGTAGCCCGGATTATACTTCTTTGGTACAACAAGTTGTGGGCAGCTTATCCGGGGAATTAAGCCAGGTTAA